>JAOCPT020617013.1:0-10020 GCA_026546935.2 Palythoa grandiflora
ATGTACGTTATTGTACAAGCTTGTTCGGTCAAGATGGCTGGACATTGGCCCAGTTCTTATAAACCTAGACGAAGTCGAGAGCCATGAAAATGCAAAAAAAAAAAAGGCGAGGCCAATATCCAGCCATCTTGAACGAACAAGCTTGTACAATAAAGGATTTATTATATGGCCAAAGAATCTCACTTTATTACTATTTTCCGTAAGGTAAAAACGCTTCCATGTCTTCATATCACTTTCCCATCACTTTGCATTTTAATTTTTGTATTTGTCGGTTTTTGTTGACAAATAAATTTACGGAACTCGTCTATGTTTTCTTTGTTTTGACTGACCGCTTCCCCTTTTTGCGACTCCATTGCCCAAAACTCAATATGTAATTCCGTTACACAATTTTATTTCTTGCGGGAACAAAACGGGCAATCCCGAGCAGTAAGATGGGCCTATCTTGCCCACTCGTGTAACCAATCAGAACACAGAATTTGTTTCATTTTTGCCCACTCAGCGAGCATGCCATATAATAAACAGGTTTATTATAGCTTCAACTCAACTTCTTTTTGTGGAGGGTGAAATAAAATAAAATTGGATTCGTCAATGTTGAGCGAAAGTTTATTGGCAAAGAGCCAGGTATTCAATATTAAAATATGCTCTAAGTCTTCATTGACAATTTTCTTATGAAAAAAAAAAGATTTGAGTCGTCTGCAAATAGGTGTAAGTCTAATATAAAACATTTGAGCAATTCTTGAAATTTATTAAAAATAAAAGAGGCCCAAGGACTGATCCTTGGGGTACATCACAAGAGACGATTTCTTCTTCAGAATTTGTGTTTCCAATTGAAGTAAATTATACGTCGCATTGGAGACGAATTTAATTGTCCAGACGAATAGCGACGAGTAAAATGGTCAGAAGTCCAGCACAAGACTTCAATAATTTGGTTGAAATAGCTGACCCTCCGTCAAAAATTCTAACCTATTTATATTCTGTCTTTTAAGCTTTTACGTGTAATGTGCATGTTAAAAAATATAAAATAGGTTTTACGGTTTTCACGTAATAATTGTAAAATTTAAAAACGATCATCAAATGACGTTTCGGCTGCACTTGTGGCAGCCTTCATCAGAATGAATGAATTCAAACAAGTAAAAACATTTAAAATTGGGTAAAATTTGCATGAGTTAAAAATCTATTGTACATATATCGCTTGAACTCCACCATTGTTTTATCAGATATATGTACAATAGATTTTTAACTCATGCAAATTTTATCCAATTATAAATGTTTTTACTTGTTTTTTAAATTCATTCATTCTGATGAAGGCTGCCACAAGTGCAGCCGAAACGTCATTTGATGATCGTTTTTAAATTTTATTACGTGAAAACCGTAAAACCTATTTTATATTTTTTAACATATTTATATTCTATTTACAATTTTAATGAAAACAAAAGAATCTATGACAAAAAATATTCGCTTTGATACATCGCACAATCCAAAAATTCTTATCAGTCCCAGGAGGGAGTCTTATTGTTAATTAAAGTATCAATTATCCGAAACAATAGATGTGACGTATGACAGGAAATGAGTTAGTAGTCGAGCAGGTTTAAAACCAGCTCAGTCCTGCATGCATGCCTGCAAGCTTTCAAGCGAACAATATATTAATATTAAGTAATTAAAATGGCCGTGTCTTCGGCAGCATCCAAGCTCCTTCGTCATCCAGCACTGTTAAGATCTCATGGCTGCATCGGAGGAGTTTGGACGAAAACGCCGCGTTCTTTTCCAGTTTATAATCCAGCTTCCGGAGAAGAAATTCATCGCGTTGACGGGATGTACCGAGAGGAGGCTAGCAAAGCCGTGAGAATTGCATATAAGGCGTTCGATAAATGGAAGCGACGACCAGCTAAGGTATTTTCACCGAGTTTCGCTCATTATCGGGTGTAGTGTTTTAGTAAAGAAAACATTGTCACACAGCCAAACCCACAGGCATCTCAGACAACAACAACATCTTTTATTCTCAGACCCAGGTAGTCTAATCGTATCTAGGTCTAATTGCTGCGGAGCGAGCGAGCATCATACTATAATTCTCAATCAAAAACAATCATTTGGGGGTACCCTGTGTCGCATGAGAATATCTGATCGCTTTGGACTTTGACGCGATGGATGAATTTTGCGGCCTACAGTATTTGCGAGATTAAAATCTATTCCAACCACCAACCAAAGTGCAAAATCTCTAATTACTTTGCTACTTTGCTCTGCAATTGCATCGAGCATTATTTTCTATGAAGTTGTGATAATCACTTCAGCTATAGACCTTTGTCACGCTTGTTTGAGTAAGTTAAAAAGTAATATTATTGCAATTTAAACGGCAGAAATGGAAAGAGCAGGTCAAAATTAGTAAGTACTGAAAATTTGGTCTTTTTATCTTAAAAACTGTGGTAGTAATGAAGAATTTAAAAACAAAATTTCATACGAAATTTTAAAAGAAAACATATGAAAGTTTGCACGAAATCGAGGTTGGGATACTCTTACTGACAAACCAATATCCCGGGATGCTTATCAGTTTTTCAATTTCTCCCTTCCCCATCCCCCTCCAATTGATGTCACATTATTATTCTTTTCCTAATTAGGACTGAAAGTAGCACGAACTAGTCTTAAGTTTCATTTTATTAGAAGTAGGCAGACAGCATTAGATTTGCCCCCCCCCCCTCCATCCCCATTTCTTTTGGACCCCCTTATTAGATTTTCGGGAAATTTCCTAACCCCTATTTCTTTTCATCCCTGGGTATATTTGGCACCTAATAGTAGATATACAGGGAGATACAATAGTTGCTTTACATGTCAGGTATATACCATCTACAAACCCTGCCTTTCAATCACCTCTTGAATGACGACTACCATATTTGCTGGTGTATAAATCATTGTGTGTAAGTTGAGCACCATTTTGGATCCAAAATCAATACTTTTTTAAAAGTTTGTCATTTTATAGTTTGGTCGTGTTTAAGTCGAGGTCAGTTGTTTAAGTCGATTTTCACATCTTAAAACCTCAACTTTTACATGAGCAAATATGCCCTTTTTTTGCCTGGCAAAATAGCCATGCATTTTCTTATATTAGGAATAGTTCTCACTTCTGTTGCCCCTGCCTTCACTAAGATGTGATTTTTTTTTTCATTCAATCGTAAAATAGTTAGTTGACTGAAATCCTGTTTTATACTGGAAAGTTTTCCTTGATAAGGCCAGACCAATTTAATTTGCTGTTTTACAAACCCGCAAAACATAATTTTTTGAAAAATGGAAAAAAATGAAATTTCAAAATGAACTAAAAAACAAAAACTAAGGATTAAAGTAATCTTTTAATCAGTTTTTTTCAAAACTATATCGCAAAGCACAAACGTTAATGATCAAAATGTTAGCAAGTCATGTCATTGTGTTGAAGTTGTGCTTCATGCGAGTCGATTAAATCCTAAAAACTAGTCATCAAACTGATAACATAATTAGTGGACAGTAATAAACTAAGAATTTATTTCCGAAAAACGAGTGCCCCTCATAATATGCATCAACACAAAGCAAGGAAATTGGTAGAAATAATTTGATAAACAGCTAAACAACCATTAAAATACTTACCCAATGAATTACTTCAAGATTTAAGTAGCTTTCTTTATAAAGGCATACAAGATACCATTTATAAAAAACACTTTTTTTTTCATTCTGGGAGGAATATTCATCTAACACCTGCTTTTAATCTTTCTTTTCTTTTCTTTTTTGTCTTTGTTTTGGGCGAAAAATACTGCAGATTTGGATTTTACTCAAAAAATTCTCCATATCTGCAAATTTTACATGAAATCTGTGCATATTTTTGAACTTCATCCTCCCTATTTCACCCCCTTCTCATCCCCCTATAGAGGGGTTTTCAGCCAAAATCTCCAACTATCAAATATCATATAATGAAAGCTGCAATAAATAAGTTTTGTGAAAGTTTCAAAATGGGTGCTTAGTCAAGCATGGGCACTTGTCGGCATGTTTTTGAAGGGTAATTTGTATAATAAATATATGGAAGGCCAGTTGACTCTGTTGTATGGACTAACTTACTATATTTTTAATTGTCCAATTAATCATTAATTAGATTGGTTTCTCCAAAGACATTTATACAAAGTATCCAATTTTGAAATAACAGAATTGTTTGGCTAACCAATGAAATTCAAGCAAGTACCAAATTGACCAAATCTGGGCATAGTCATCAGCTGCAAGAGGCTGTTGTCATTGTAGCATACATGTCCATCAGTGACACAAGCTCCAGTTGTCAGAAAATGGCAAAGTTTTCTGACTTTTCTAGCCTTAAATTACTCTCTGTTTCAACAATTTTGAAGGCAAAGTTGTACTTTAACTGTAAACTTCTGAGGAAAGAAAAAATATCTTCAACAAGAACAGTTCAAAGGGCTCCAAAATTTGTTTGAATGTTTTTAGTGAAGATAAAGGCAGTGAAAATGGTGGCATGGTTGGAGCAGTGGTAAGATCTCTGCCTTCTAGCCATAAGGTCCTGGGTTCAACCCTGGCTCAGCCAAGAATTGAACATTTGTGTGACCTTTTCCGCCAAAGTTGACTCAGCTTTCCATCCTCCTGAGGTCGGTAAAATGAGTACCAGCTTCTGCTGGAGGCTATTCTGTGACGGAAAGCACTATATCTGATGGGTCAAAAGGAGGTCGAGCCCACAGTCATTCTTTCAGTGTACAGCGGTATTAACCATTAGAACTTATATTTTTATGCATAAATTATGAAACTTGACATTATCCAATTAATATAAAAGTTATAATATCTATGGGGTCCATTTATCAGAATAAAATTGATGAAAGATTCAATGACACCACTAAAAACATCCCTTTTCTACATCCAAACACCTAGTACCTTTGGGTAGGTTATCAATAACAATGTTGCAACTTTTTAAAGGTATGGAATTTTTTTTCTTTTTTCTTTTTTTTTCTTTAATTTTTTGTTGCATTATTGGTACAATGTTGTTTGACAATGAACTGTTTCATATTCTTTAAAAACTTAAATTAAAATTTTGGGAAAAAAGGTAAAGAAATCTTTACATTTTTATCAATTTTTTATATTTTTTAAACTATTTTAAATTTTTGTTAGAATTTCAAAACCGGTTTTCTGTCTTTCCTCCAAATTTTAAAATAAAAATTGTAGTTTTTTTTCACATTTTTTCACACCTTTCTTTAGTTTATCGATCTAAAATCTTAATTTACTTTGCTTTACCAAACGCTTTGGTTTGATAAAATGTCCTAAACTTAGATGTTGTGGCAATTTCGTATTTTCGGATGATCTCAACAACTTTTTGGTAATCACAAACAAATCCATAGTACGGATAACTCCAAGCAGGTCTTGAATTCGCCGCCATCACTCTGTAGTTAGATGCGTGAGAGCTGGAAACAGCCGAGTTCTAAAGGTAAATACTGCTGTGAATTAGAGTTATGACTGTGGGCTTGACCTCCTTTTGACCCATCTGATCTAGTGCTTTCCACCTGCGATGGTCCAGGGGGAGTCAACGGCTCTCGTCTGCTTAAAACTACAGAAACCGAGGATAAGCACTGGCTCCAATGGGCCCCTCAGAATCAGTGAAGTTATATAACTAACAAGTAATTGAACTACATTCAGTCCAATTTCAGAATAATTGTACTCAAAAAATTCCTCCTCAGAATTTTTCTCTTCCAATTATTTCTAAATTAGACAGCATGTACAGTAGACTTATTATATGTACCAACAGTCATTTTCAATCCACATATTAACATTTTGGCTATTTTTGCTACTGTTGGCTTCAAACATGATTCACAACTTGTCATGAACAAGCAGCTGAATAATCAAACTGTAAAATCTAAAATCCATCAAACTCAATGTCTAATCGTCGGACAATTCATCGATTGTCTTGACTGCTATCCCAGCTGTTTGAGATCCCACATTGAAGAAATGATTTGGTAATAACCTCTTTTGGGATTCCCTCCAGGCTCGAGAAACCCAGTTGATGATATTCGGGCAAGTGGCTGCACAAGATTTCTATTTTTCTATTTTTGTTTCTAGTGGCAGTTTGCATCCAGTCGACGCACAGACTGCTTTCGCAATCTGTTTCTGGGAGTCATTTGTTCCACGTCTGATCTCGACATGAAACCTTCTCTTCCAACGACGCAGCCAGCCAGAGCTCCCTTTGAAACCAGGAATATTTAGCAGTGCGGCAGTTTCACGAGCTTTCTTCATCAACATTTCATTGGAAACAAACCGTCCCTCGCTTCTCTCATTACTCAAAAATTCAAATACTGCGTTGTCAACTTCAGCCGATGCCGGTTTTCTGCCATCATGCAGCTTCCGTCTGGTCTTTCCATCAATAACACTGCATAGCAAGAGATAGTCGTAGTTGTTGTTCCATTCACGCACGCGCTTCCTGTCAACACTAAACTCGCGTGATGTTTTCGACACGTTTTTTCCATTCTCCCGGTGCCATTTGACGACCAAAATTTTCTTCGCTACGGTGTACTGTTTTTTCAATGGAGGCATGCTGAAGCTAGCCAGCTGGAAGGAGGAATTTTATGCTGGATAAACTCACATGGCACACGACACCATGCAGCCATGTTGGATTTCGTGGTCGAGCGGTGTTGGGAACGAGCAAAAAAATAGAAGGAAGCGGGGTGGGGAGGGGGGCTCTCGGTCACACCGCGGTTAAACGTCTGCACATGCGCAAGATTCGAGGCATCGTTGCTGACTTTTTCGGAGCGTAAACAAAGTTTACATTTAGTAAACTAAAAATTCATTCGAAATTTTGTGCTTTTTAACCTGTAGAAATATTTTGAAGTATTTTTCTTAGTTTTTGACGAAAACCTCTCAGTATTTGCAACTTTTGTACGAAAATAGGACGTCTCCGTGTTTTGTTTTTAGATTTCAGGCGGGCAATTACTGGCGTGCGCGTCGCACACTACTCTTAGTGCGCAGGCGCGTGACGTTTGACCGCGATGTGGCTCGCGGATTCCATCCGTCAAAGGCCGCCCTTTTCGAACAAAGCCTAGTAATTACTTCTTAGTTGCCAGTCGAGTCACTTCCGCTCGTGCCGAGTGCCGAAAAATTTATTTATTTTTACGAACCAGGCTTTGGCTTATGCAATTTATCTTGTTTAGGTGTTTATCGGTGTATTACAGTATCAACTCGATTAGTTTTTTTCTATGACTTGTTTACATTTAACTTGAAGTCATCAAAGGTTCAGTTCAAAAACACGCTCTGATTGATGGTGATCCTTATAAATATTATATCAACTGCCTACACGTCATAAAACAAGAATTATTACACCTCGAAAACTCGAATACAAGAGAATAGCTGAAGCCGAAGGTTGTGGAATGTTTTGTAATACGTATGCTATCGAGAGCTAAATCACGTGTCGTCATTTGTTTTGGCGCGAAATTTTCCCGCTTGCATGTGAAGAACGATGTGTGATTGGTTGAATCAGTTGACATGTTGTGTACCATGTCAACACGTGTCGCCGACGCCACTCGCTGAGTGTAATGTAATTTTTTTCTTTTCTGCCTTTTTGACAATCGAAATAAATCGGCGCTGGAACTAAAGATTCTCAGTCAAGACTCATTTCTCAGGTTTTGCTTTTCTGATTAGCTGAGCTAACGATACAGAATGCATTTCTTTTTATTATACGTTTTTATACTTGAATCTGTGAGGTTGTTTATACCGCGCTTTGCTGCTTTCTTTCATAAACTTAAGTTTCTGGTCTGTTCTGGAAATATTTGTTTTCTTCTTCTCATCTCCAATTTGAATTTACACACACGGCTGTAATGTACAATGAATCATTGTCATCAGATTTTCATAATATTAATCAACTGGTATTTTATGGCTACACAACATTTGCGTTACTTTATCATTTTCTCAAATAACCATTTAGTTCCCCCGAATCCACACAAAAGTTCTTATTATTCCAATAACTTTTCCTATTGTTGTTGTTGTGAAAAGGAGAGAAGCCAAATCATTCGCCGTTGGTACGAGTTGATGATGCAGCATCAGGAAGACTTGGCAACACTTGTCACTCTTGAACAGGTAGAGAAATATTTCTCACTTTAAGCTTACTATTAGTTTTAGCGGCCACTATAATAGTGTTTAGGTTTGTTGAGCTCTCCTTTGGTTCAGATAACAAACCTTTTATCTTAATGATCCCTAATTTTTATCTTAATGTGTAATATATTAATACAGTTACGAGGTTTTCAGCACTGGCCAATTTAAACGAATGAATCTTTGAGTTATATTCCTTCATTATGTAGTTTCTTCAGGACTGATCAAGAGACTTACGTCAAACTTGATGATTTTTGTGCTCTGAAACACTTTCCGTTTCGAGATATAACTACTTCAAATATGAATTGTCTTGTGTCTCAAGGGTAAACCTCTTAATGAAGCCAGAGGCGAGGTTGCTTATGGGGCTGCGTTTGTGGAGTGGAGCGCAGAGGAAGCCAAAAGAGTGTTTGGTGACGTTATTCCTTCCCCGTCCGCTGACCGTAGAACCGTTGTACTGAAGCAACCTGTTGGAGTTGCAGCTCTTTGGACACCGGTAAGTGTTTGAGAGAGAAACTGGGAGATTGAATGGACACCGGTAAGTGTTTGAGAGAGAAGCCGTGAGAGTGAAGGTGCTTAGGAACTAGCATAGGAGGAAGTTTAGTCCTCTAGAGCCTCAGTTTACTTCAATTCAAACGCTCACTAGCACAGATTTCTGCGTAAAAGTCAATGTTTACGGAAGGAGGGGGGGGGGGGGGGAATTTGGGAGTGAAAGAAATCCAGAATATTTGTAAAAAGCCTTTAAAACCAATCGGATGTAAAATAATTTTCGCTTGTTTGCAAATCAAGGATTTACACCAGCAGATGACGTACCCCAAACAAGTATAAAAAGATGTTGCTAGAAATCTCGTTTTCATATCGCACCCCTTTTAAAAGACTTAACTTTTGCTAACTGAAGTACTTTTTCTCTCTGTGAACCAGTGGAATTTTCCAGTTTCCATGACGACTCGTAAGGCGGCGCCCGCCCTGGCTGCAGGCTGCTCTGTGATTATAAAGCCCTCATGGGAGACTCCACTTTCAGTCCTGGCACTTCAGCAGGTTTGTGAGGCTTGTCTACTTTCCGTTTGATTAGAAGCTGTAAACCAATTACTTGGGGATTGATATTCTGATTTCGAGGGAGGTGAATCACAGCGATGTCTATTTTAACTTCAATTTGATCAAAAAGGAGGGACTATGATATTCAGGGTTTTCAATAAGGATCTAAGTAGATTGCAAAAGTTGAGGAATAGTATCGTACAACTCTTGCCAAAGCTCGTGCTTTGCTAGGGCTGAAGAGTTCATGAACTTGATCACTCCCAGAAAAGTCGTAGTATGCATTTTCCTTCATTCTGAAGAAAAATTAAAGTATTTTAACTGAACACAGACATCTTTAAAATCTGCGTTTTGATTTCACAATTTGTTGCAAGTACTTACGACTTTCAGCCAGAAAAACCTGCCAGTACAAAGGAATTTGTCTCAACTATGACTTTATCTACCCTCAATTTGGTACAGTTCAACGAATCTAAGCGGAGTAGCTGGCAAAGTTCGCCCTCTGCTAGCGCCCTGTGGTATTAGGTACACATTTATTTAAGGAACTAGCAGCATTTGTTCTGATAATATTTCCTCTATAAAAGACACATCAAAGTTTTTCTCTTTGGAGATGAAGAAGTCTGGAAAATGACTGCATGTAATTTTGGTTTTAAAGGTCTGCATGAAACCTGACAGTATGAAAGTACCTGACAATATGAAAGTACCTAACGGTATGAAAATAGCTGACAGTATGAAAGTACCTGACAGTATGAAAGTACCTGACGGTATGAAAGTACCTGACAATATGAAAGTACCTAACGGTTTGAAAATAGCTGACTGTATGAAAGTATCTGACAGCATGAAAGTACCTGACGGTATGAAAGTACCTGACAATATGAAAGTACCTAACGGTTTGAAAATAGCTGACTGTATGAA
>JAOCPT020617050.1:0-10020 GCA_026546935.2 Palythoa grandiflora
GACACAGCCACTAAATAGGGTCCTTCTGACCCGCGAGGCCATAGTGCCCTATTTAGTGGCTGTGTCATTATCAGCACGTTTGTGCAACACAGTTATAACTTAGTGGTTAATGTAGTGCCATTTTTAGCTCAAACTGGTATGTTCTGATGAAGATAAGTAGCAAGTTCTTACTGTGCCAGTAAGGCAACCTTTTCAAAGTCTATACATTGTTGCTTAATTTTAAGAAACCGTCTGTGACTGAATCAGAGGCGTTAATAATGCTGTTCTGTGACATAGTTTTATTCATCAGAAATGAGCGGACACATCATGACTGGTTGATTTTCTAAGTTTGTTACAATGCGGAAGGCGACTGGTTGTTAAATCTATTTTTAAATTTATAGCATGCGCTATTGTGGTCAGAATTTCAAAACACATTGAACTACGGTGGCCTTTGCAAAAATGTTGTGGCATTGAAGTTTTTTGAGAACTTTTAAAATTAAAAATTCAGTATTTTCAAGTTCAGACAGCAGACTCTTTCATTTAGATTTTCTCATGTCAGTTGTGAACCTTCCAACGAAATATGATCAATCCCGGATTTAATTCTTTTAAGTGTGTTTATAGCAGTTTGGTCTACATAAATTGATTCTTCTTTAGCTTATTGATTTGCACTTTTTGCAAGTAGCTTTCTACTCCATGTGTATCTTACAGCTGTTTGATTTTTTGGTTTGCCGGGTTTATTTACACAACTTCGACACTTGTACTTGTGGTCAATCAAACATTTCACTTGAAACGGCAATTTCCCAGCAAGCATTTGCGAATAGCTTTCTATTCCCTATATATCTTCCAGCTTTTCGATCACTTGACTTCTTTTTTTAGCTTTATTTACGCAATTAGGGCACTTGCAGTCACAATACATTTCACTTGAAACCGCAGAAGGCTTCACAAATTCAGTTTATATTCTTCCTGTTTTTATTTTTGAAAATGATTTTTTTTCCTTCACAAAAAACAAATAACAGGCAAATCAAAACTAAAAGCTGCTCACTGAAACAAGCTACTAGCCACTGTAAAGGGCCCTTTTATCACGGTAACTAACAAGCTGTAGAATATTCATTAACACTCCAGAGTTATGCATCATATCCGGTCACGCAATATTTGATTGACATATACGTTAACTATGCATGTGGATCACTTCATGTTTAGTTCAGGGAACGCTTCTCAAGGTCATTAATATATTACATGGTGTCAAAAGTTTAAAACAAAACAAAAAAAACAGAGCAAGTTATCAGAAAATTGCCATCTACACAGCACAATTAAGATAAATGAAATCAAAGGTCCAGGAGAATCGATTTACAAGACCCCTGAAAGCGCAGGACGGAATATTTTCTAGCAGCAACATGTTCTAAGAAAAGCAAAGGAGAGAAAGTCGTGATCTTCATGTGTATGATTGGGAAAGATGGACAAGAAATCTAAGATATTTTCGAGTTTGACAGAGCACAAGAAGATTTTATATGAGAATTGACACCAAAAACCGCAAGTCACAAATTGAAAACACTGAACACATGACACTACTAAATGACGGGCAAGAAATTTGTTTAAAACTGGACACCGGAGCAGACGAAAATAAGATCCCGTACTCGACCTTCAAGAAAATTGCTCAAGTCTCAAAAATAAAGCTTAGAAAACCTAAAGCCAAGCTGACAGCATATAAGGGCAGGACATTCCAGTCACAGCTGTTTGTAATCTCAGTTGTAAACAAAAAGTTGTTATATAATACTTATGACCTTGAGTTCTACATCACGACCATCAAAAGCGAGCGAGTATTGGTAAAGGTAAAAAAACTCCAACTGGACAATGTCGAGTGAGAAACTGCTGACTATTTTACCGCGCATGCTGATCACATAAAGGCCACATTGGGCAAAATGTACAGTCAAGGAATTATTATTCCAGTAGATAGCCCGAATGACTGGGTAAACTCGATGGTTATAGTTGAAAAGAAAAACACTGCCAAACTGCTAATTTGTAGAGATTTGTATCTATTAAACAAGGCCATAAAGTACTCAGAAGGTATTCCACAAGAGGCTCCATGAGGTACTCGGAGACCTACCAGGTATTGTGACAGACATAAACGACATCCTAGCGAGGAGACAATGCAGCAGGAATATGACAAGAGGTTCATCAAGCTCCTACAGAGAGCAATAGACTGCAACCTGAAGTTGATACCCAGAAAATCAAAGATCGGAAAATCAAGGTTAAGCCAGATGCATTAAAGCTTGAAGCAACTACTAACACGCCTGCTCCGGAGCACAAGCATGGTGTGCAGAAACAATTTATATGATCGTGTTGAAAGTTTCAGTGCGCCAAATACATCACACCTCTTCACGAGCTGCTTAACAAAAGTCGCATAGCATTGGACCGAGTGCCACGAACGATCACTTAATGACTTCAAGAAAATTCTCACAGATACTAGTACTGGAACTTTACTATGACCCCAAACTACCAGTTGGTTCAGTACAAGTTAATGCTTGTAAGTCAGTTCTTGGTACAGTTAAAATTCAAGATGGCTGACCAATTGCCTATGTTTCTCGATCTCTCATAGAAACAGTGCAGTTATGCACTGATTGAGAAATAATTTTTAGTAGTAGTGTCTGGATGCGAGCGCTTCCACCAATTCATCTGGGCAAAAGAGTAGAAACAGACCACAGGCCATTGGTCTCAAGTGTCTGCACTACAATAGCAACCTGAATTACTAACCGGGAAGGGAGTTGTACCGGGCTGACACGCTCTCAATGGCACATCTCCACAACAAAGACAAGGAGCATAAAGACCTTGTACTGTCTGTACACCTGCTAAAAGCGTATCTTCCATTTAGTGAAGCTAACAGAGTTACGAATGGAGACTGCAAATGACTGCTCCATGGCTAAGCTAGCAGAAACGATACAGTGAGGCTAGCCAAATCACAAACAAAGCTGTCATAAGGACGTGCGTGAGTATGGCCTCATTTTTAGAGGCAAGGCTATTTTCATACTCTGCGAAGAGAAGTGCTACATATTTGCATGGAAAAGAGCAAATTAATAGCTCGCAAGCTAGTCTACTGGCCCAATATGAGCAAACAGATAGAAGATGTAGTGTCTAGCTGCACAGTCAGTCAGGAGCTACGTCATAGATATGCACGAGAAGCAATGATCTCCACAAAATCCCCCAGTACCCATGGCAGGTCATCACAACTGACACATTCACATGGAATGGTTGTTGTTGATTACTACAGTCAATACTGGGAAGTTGCGAAACTGTGCAATTTATCCACTGCAGGTGTCATCGAGAAACTCAAGCTGATCTGACACCGCATACTCGAAATTGTCAGGTCAGATAATAGTATGCACTATAGTTCCACTGAGTTTGCCAAGTTGCAGATGTTAGGAAGTTTGCTCATGTCACTTCCAGTCCTACATATCCAAGTCCAATGGGTTGGCTGAGAACACTGTCCAAACTGTCAAGATAACACTAGTGAAAGCCAAACGTGATGGCAAAGATCTTTATCTCGTGATACTTGAACATCGAAACACTGTAGTCGATAACTGCAAGTTACCCACCCAACTATCCATGGGAAGGCATTTACGTTCTATTCTACCATCAAACACAAACCACCTTTTACCAGAAACACCAAGTCACCAAGTGAGAAAGGAAACTTCACAAAAAAACAAGCAAACCAGAAAGCCTACCATGACTGGGCTGCAATGGCCTTGCCACCTTTCTCGACAGGTGTGCAAGTGCGATTTCATAGAAACAACGAATGGGAACCTGCGGAGGTAATTGAATTATCCAACACCCATCGCAGCTACGTCCTTAAGAACTGATGGAGCTGTTTACCGCCGTAACCATGTACACCTACACAGTTATATGTCAGTATCAGCACAGCAACCAAAGTCCACATGCCCCAACCGATGTCCAACGGGCTAAAGGTGACACGAAATGTAGGCAATCCAACTGAAGCCTCTTCAATAAGCAAAGAATTATCCACTCTTCAGGCAGCAGTGATTGGTACCGCACACATTACAGAAGGCTTTTTTAATATGAGCCATTTAGTCAAATAACGCTTTTATTAAGGAACTGGTCGCAAATTGTTTTTGTGGTTGTTAGTGTTCCCATGAACGTTGAAATAACAGCGATTATTTTTATGGGGGAGTTACGCATCATACTCGGTCACGTGACATTCGTTTGACATACACGTGAACCATATGGATCACTTCATGTTTAGTTCATTGAACGCATCTCAAGGTCACATATATATTACACAAGCTATGTGAGACCCCAAATTTAAAAAAAAGAGAAAGTAAAAAATAACACCCCCTTTCTTTTCAGTAAAATAAATATTCTAGCACAATGAATATTTGATAATAATAATAATAATAATAATAATAATAATAATAATAATAATAATAATAATAATAATAAATATTTAATAATAATAATAATAATAAAGAAAAATATTAATGATAAATAATAACACTAATGGTGAAAAAAAGCTTTGGATATAATGAGCAATGTAAAATAGAAGTATTTACAAATAAAAGTTCCTTTTAGAAACAAATAATGTTAAGCATGTAACTTTAATGTTAAATAGCATTCATTGCTTTAACCTGAATTATAGGGATTTACCTGCACTGGTTCACTAACAATAACTGAGAAATTTCAATACCACACAAGGCTTTGCCGAGTTCAGTATGCAAAATTTCAAGTTCATTGTTAGTGAACGAGTGCAGGTAAATCCTGATAATTCACGAGCAATAAGTGCGTTAACGTTTTTATTATTCAATTCAAATACACTGCATAAAAAGTACTGCATTGAAACTTCTAAATTGACTAAGTAAACTGGAAAAAATGTTAATTCTAATGCGTTTCAAAGTTGATACAAAATTAATCATATTTATTACAAAATATATCGGAAAATACATAATCATGATTATTAAATGAATACTGAATGAATTTAAAACGTTTTTAAAATGACAAATCGTCAAACTTTGATTCAGCCGAAGCCATGGTGTAATGAAGTGGTGTGTTGAATTTACACCACGGCTAGTGCACTATGACAAATCGTCAAACTTTGATTCAGCCGAAGCCATGGTGTAATGGCAGTGGTGTGTTGAATTTACACCGTCGCTATTATACCACGATAATAACGTCAAGGTGGTTGTTTCGTCACAACCACCAATCAGAATTATAACAGTGTATAAATATGTAATAATAAATAGCGTTAAATACATCATACAACAGCTAATACAATATTCATTTTACGAGTGATAAAATTCTGCCTAAAGATAATTTTCAATAAAGGATACAATCACTCTTTTGTAATGGAAATAATGATAATTTATCATACAGTATCAAAGTGTCCATACGGCCTACAGGGTTTTTGTGTTATTGGTACCTTTATATTGAGTAAACAAGTATTCCCAAAAAATGTTTTCGGTTATGCAACTGCTCCACTACAAAATTGAACTTTAAAGTTCCGATGCTGGCTACGCAATCTAAGATGACCCGGAGTTGCTAAGTCTGGATCCAGAACAGACTGTGACATCATGTCAGGAATCTTCGATTCTACACTGTATTATTGTATTTTCACACAAACCCGATCATTTTTCGGATTGTTTAACGCCAAAGAAATGATCGGATTTCTATGGAAATACAATGAAACAGTGAAATGAACTAGCACAAAGAGTTGACGATTTATGAGGTCAGGGCAGAATCACCGGACATTTGACGTCACGCATAAGTTTTGCACCATATTTACATATCATCATTCGGTCTTTGCGCTTCTTGCTTAAAACAAATTATAAGCCAAATGGTGTCAAAATCCAAATTTTGGACTTTTGATTACGCAAATTTCAATGATAATAAACACGCTGGAGACCCTTCAACATGCTGCACTTATAATAATTATAATTATAGCCGCATGTGTCTATTTTAAAACTAGATCAAAATGTAAGTCGGATATCAAGTTTTACAGGGGGGCTTTTTGCATTGACAATTTTCAAATTTTTGAGTATCTGAGAACTGAGTAATGTTACAAAACCTAAACCAAAAAAGATAGCAAATTTGTTATGACTAAAACGAAATAACTTTTGAGTTGTCCCTTTATGTGAGAACAACTGTCATCACAACATATTGAAGTTTGTCTTTAAACTAAACTTAGCAGAATTACCAGGGGATGGTGCTGTATGCCCGGCTGCAAATAACTTTTTTATTTTTCTAGTAAGATAACATCCTGGTCGGATAAAAATATAATTGTTGTTCAACATCACCAAAACAAAAGGTTAAATTTTATTTCCGCAAAATTGCCAAGCTATCACTTTCCTCGCGAGCATTTGCTTGAGGTTTCGAAAGGATTGTAGTTTTCATACGATATTATTGCCATCGAAAAAATGGGGGAATTTTATTGTGCTATTGATAGCTAAACATTTTCTTTTAGAATTATTAAAGGTATGAGAATATTGTTAAAACGAATACCCAACTCGGAGTGCATTGCACGCTTTTTTTATAAGAACCAGTAAATTTTGCCGAGGCTCATTGTTCTTAATTTTTTGGTGACTTCAGCCTCAATTTGTTCTTATTTCTGTGAGCGTTTTTTATTGAAGAAAAACAATTAAATAAAACAAGGTATTGGAAAGTGAAATGCCTTGTGCCGTACATGTATTGTATGTCTGAATTTAATGGCGGTCTTATCTTCATTGATATTGAGCACTCTGTACAGTGAATCTTTTTATATTTTATGCTGTATGGCTAAGTTTTAGTCAATTTTCTACCACAAAAACTTTCGTAGTTATCAAGGCTGAGCCTGAGCTTGTTCTTAAAATGTTCTTAAATTTTGGCAAATTTGAGCCTCGTTCTTATAAAGTTGTTCTTATAAAAAAAAAAACATGTAATATAAATAAAATGTGAATTATATTGTATTAATTATTATGTGATTCATTTAATGTTTACAGAAGTGTATCAGGTACTACAACTCTGGCCCATTCACTCGAGATGAGTTTGGTATTGATGAGCAGTGTCGCTGGTGTGGTGATGGTGGAGCATTGATTTGCTGCGATAACTGTGCCAAAGCTTTTTGTAAACCATGCATTCGAAGGAACTTAGGGCGTTCTTTTATGAAAGCTTTAACAGAAGCTCCTGATGATCAGGAATGGAAATGTTTCTGTTGTGATCCGTCACCACTAGCAGAACTTGTGAAGAAAGCCCATGTGGTGATGGGTATATTGGAAGTACAAAAAGCTAAGAAAGGACTGTTTAAAAGTAAGAATGAAACTTCTCTCACCAGTGGACCTAAGCAACAGGAGAGAAGAAAACGGTTAGCAAGTCTTAGTGAAGATATTACAGTCAAAACTGATGGGATTTTATCGCCGGGTGTGAGCCCAGTTAAAAAGACATTTTCTTCCAATATTGAGAAACAAGAGAGTGACAATGCTGAATTGGAGGAGGAAGAATCAAATCATAATGTCGAAGAGAAAAGTAATTTAGTGTCAAGGGAAACGAGTAAAAGTAAGAAAAAGAGAAAAAATGATGATGCTGTTATTAATGTTGATGATGACGATAACGATAGTGTTGACAATGATGACAGTGAAGGTGAAGTAGATTCAGACGAAATAGCTTCAGAAGTGGTTACCGTTGGTAATTCAAGGCAAAAGAAAAATAGATGTGTAAAATCCTATCAGAAAACATCAGTTAAAGACAGAAAAAATGTAAGTGCTGATGACAGTGGAGATAATTTTGACAATCAAAAAACTAAAAGATCTGGAAAGCCCCAAAACAATAAAAAAAGGACAAGTAAAAAAAAAGTTAAACCATCTGACTCAAGTGTGAGTGAACTTTCTGAGAACTCAGAAAGAAAATCAAATGTTAATAAAGGAAAAAGCAAGACTGTGGCAAAGGGTTCAGAATCGGACAAATGGTCAGATTCTGATGACGATGTAACCTTGATTTCTGAAATAACATCAAGAGGAAGAACAAAAGGAAAAAGTAGAACTAAACAACTTTCGTCTGATGAGCTGAGTGAGAATGAGTCTGATAGTGCCAAAATTGTTAACAGTAAATCGAAAAGAAATAAAAAAATAAAGCGAAAAACCACTAGTGAAAGTGATATCAATAATAAGAAAGGTGGCAAAGGAAACCAAAAGAGAAATAACAAATCAAAACAGCAAAAAAAAGCAAGCAACCAAGAAAGTTCTAGTGACTCTGAATCAGATCGATTTAGTGATTTTGTATCCATGGTAAACTTAGGTTATAAGGACAAGGAAGTTGGCAAAAGAAGACGAAAAGAAAAGATAAGAGACAGTGATGAAGTGGACAGTTTATCTGAGAAGGAACAAAGAGACACGAGACATAAAAGGAAATCAAGAAGAAAAAGAATTAATGACAGTAATAGTTCTATGAAACAAGCAAAGAAGAACAGACGGAAGAAAATGTCATCTGGAGATGAAAGTAGTGAAT
The DNA here is from genome assembly GCA_026546935.2 of Palythoa grandiflora. Classification (NCBI taxonomy): domain Eukaryota; kingdom Metazoa; phylum Cnidaria; class Anthozoa; order Zoantharia; family Sphenopidae; genus Palythoa; species Palythoa grandiflora. The sequence goes on from JAOCPT020617050.1 coordinate 8,461, forward strand.
CTGTTGCAGAAAGGAAAACATCCAAGAAAAACAGGGTTCTTTCAGAAAAAAAGACTCGGAAAAGAAAGCGCCAAGTGTCATCGTCCTCAAACAGTGATGAATCTGAAGATTCAGAGAGTGAATTGGAATCTGTGTCTAGACGCACACGGAGGCAGAAGAAAAGAAGAACATCTGAAGTTACAACAGACTCAGATTCTCAATCAGATTCTTCAGATATTGGGAAAAGAAGGCGAAAGAGAAGACAAACAGGCAAAAAATCAAAAGGGAAGGGAAGAAAAAAGAAACGGAATAGGTTAGATTCTGAAGACAGTGACAGTGTTGAAGAGTCTTCACCAACGAAAAGGAAAAAAGGGCGAAAAGATATTCGCAAAGTCCTTGATGAGGACAAGCTTGCTGAAGAAACCAAAAGAGCCAGGAAACTAGAAGAAGAACGTAGAAAGCGTCTGCTTGAAAGAACTCAACAAGTATATGAGGAGGAAACGTTCCCTGGTGAGTCATCCCTCACCGCAAAACTTGTATTAGAAGCTGACCCTGAAACAAAGGAGCCCATCGTAGAAGTTAAAAAGGATATTTTGCAATATCTGAAGCCACACCAAGTTAAGGGCGTAAAGTTCTTATATGATTGCACTATCGAGTCTGTTAAATCTTGGAAAAAAAAGGATCCAGGCGGAGGGTGTATTCTTGCTCATTGCATGGGTCTGGGGAAAACATTACAGGTATGTGTGCATCACCAGATTGTACTATACAAGTTCATCAGTCATAAATCCAGTAATATTGCGTATCAACTTACCAAAAGCTAAAACCTTGTGATTTTTTCCAGTATCATTTCTAACCTTTTCTTTCATTCTTTTGTCGTAGAGTTTGGCTTTACTTATATTATCTTATTGTTTATTAACTTACTGTATCTTAACTTATCCATTATGATTGGACTCGTTTGTACTTAAGAAATAGTTCGTGGATATTGTGTGTCTATCGTGTTATGGATGCACGTGGGAAGTTGGGAGAGCACGAGAGAAGCGTTTGAAACAAACTCCAAGGTTCAAAATTGTTTTTGAGATTGTATAGATGTACAGCCAACCGTGCGTCCGTCAAGTTATGGGTGCACGCTTATTGCATACAAACAAGGCGCGAAAAATTTCCATATAATTATGTTCTAATGTATATTACTTACTTACTGAGGCCCTTAGCTCCATGCAGAGCATAGGCCATCTACCACAGAATGCTAACACACCCAACTTTGGGCTTTCCTTTTGACGTCTGTCCATATAATTTAAAGTTTTCATTCAGTTGACCTGACGATGTTGCCAGGATGGCAACAAAATGTCGTCTTTTACTTCAGTTAGTTTTTATGGTAAATTGTCTACCCAAAGTTTCGTTCATCAAGAAGATTATTATTGTTATTACTTAAAGTTTTTGCTACTTTTGCATTTTATTTAAAGTGCTTATGCATCGAAATTTTAGTACCCGATTTTTTTGCTTATTGTAAAAATATGTATTTTTCTGAACATTTTGGTGTATTGCTTGAAAAGATTGGCCAACGGGAACATGTTCAATTTTGCC
>JAOCPT020617081.1:0-10019 GCA_026546935.2 Palythoa grandiflora
AAGTGGCACACGAGGCGATAGCCGAGTGTGTCACTGATGTTCTTACCACAGTTTGACGTCCTCTGTTATCTATAACTAAACAGACGCACAAAAACATGGAATCTATTTGTTTTATATAATAAAAAATTAAAAAAATTATAATGATGACGTCAAACGTGCGTCTGTCCTCTAATAGATCATGGGTGAGAACCAATCAAAATGGGAGAATCGCTTGGGTTATTATATAAATTGTTTTAGACGCAGTCCAGTTGAGCAGCAAAATTTAAAAAATGTTGTCGGTTGTCTTTATCAATCTGTACTGAAAAAAATAAATGGATTTTTGCTGCAAATAGGACACCATGCAGACTTGTAGTAAATATTAAATAGTTTTTGCTGAAATATTGTGTATATTAGGAAAGTACTGGAAGAATTTATATTCTTTTGTTGAAAGTTATTTCAAATTATAGAAGAGTTATAAGCTCCTTAAAAAATTTCACAGAATATTTAAAATGAACTGTAACACTAATCTCCTTACCCGATGAGAGAAGAAAGCATCAAGAAGACTTGAAACACCATAAAAGGAGAACTTATGTTTTCATTTGCTATAACGGTCTTTTTCCACTCACTGACCAGCAGTGCCTGGTTAGCAAGTGAAGAAGGCATCCAACGCCTTCGCTGCTTGTAAAACTCATCAAAAGTGTCTGGACAGTACGTAACATCTTGTGCAGCTGCGCTGTAGGATAGTAACCAACCTTTCTGAACCATCAGAGTGCACATCCAGCGGTCCTCCCCTGTAATAAGTAGAAGGGTAAGGAAAATCTGCGGAGCTCATAAAAGGAACTACAGAGTTGCTTTAAGTCAAGATAACGCTTGTCTTGAGTCAGTGGAAAAAAATCACTGACTCAAGTGCGATTTGAATCCACGACCTTCGGGTTACTGGACAGTGGTTCTATTACCTGGGCAACTGATCTAAGTGGCTAAGTATCTCATCTGGTAGTTCTTTTAGTAAATAGTTTTTAAAAAAACTTTTTAATGCGTCGGCGAGTAGATCATCTGGTAGTTGTTTTAAGATTACAGCATTCCAACATAGATGACTGGACATTAGTAGAAACCATTCAAATCACAGCGATTTTGGGATTGAATGACTAACAATTCTATAGTTTCATTAAATAAGCGATAAAATTCGGATAACAGAAGTTAACCGTTGCGTATCTAAAAGATTTTTAACAATGATATACAGATGTTTTTTGTCGCTTGAGCTGACTCTTACCCATATCTTTGGTCAAAAACTCAAAAGCTCTGTCCACAGAACTAGCGTAGGTTGGGAGTACATCGCGGATGGCATTGGCCCGAAACACACTGAAGCAACCGGGACAGCACAACACAGAACCGAAAACGTGATTAGCAACCTGCAAAATTATTTTAACAAAAAACATATTTTAAAATAATTTTCCCTTTAATTTCATTAGAAATGGGGTACATTTAACGAAAAGAAAACAAAACTGGAAAGCTTTTGAGATGCCTCAGATGAAATGGCATTTTAATAAGCGTATTAAGATACGTTTTGTTTCAGTGAAATTGAATGAAATTTAAGAAACCTACTAGAAAATTGCCAAAGTTTTAGTCTTGAGACAATATTGCAAATTTTAAGACGAACAGTGAAAGTTTTACTAACTGCTTCTTTTCAACCGACGTTTTGCGCATGATTTAAATTTGTTGTTAAGTATAAATAAAAGTTGTACCTTCAGTAACCAATGACCGATGGCGTAGTCGAATATCTGGTACCACACGACAGGCCCGTTTCCTAATGGATGTGTGCGGCCGCACACTGCACCAATCTTGGGATTGTGAAGAAGTACGTCAATAAGTGCTTCCACAGATTCATGTGTAAACTCAACATCAGCGTCGGTGGTGAGAATGAAGGCATTTTCATCCCTGACTGTAGAACAAGATAAAAATAACATTGTTAAAACCTCTAAAAAGAACGTTAATATCAGAACGTTAATATCAGGGTGCGAACTCAAACCCAAGGATCTGGAGGAGTGTGCCAGCAATCGACCACGTTGGCGAGCCACAATCCAAAAAGCTGCAGTCGCTTTTGAGGATGCTCGATTCCAAAAACTCACTGCTGCCAGAAATCAACGCCATATGGCGTCGTCAGCAATGATCACAACAATGGACTTTCAGTGCCCCCACTGTTCCAGACTCTGTGCCTCAAGGCTGGGGTTGTGGAGCCACCTCCGAGTACATAGATGATGAGTTGCTGTAACGAATAGTCATCTTCGGATCCGAAGGACAACCACCACAATATCAGGGTATAGGCAAGTAGTAAACAAAAGCCTTAACGCAACAATCTTGGTTGCCTAATGGTCATGACCTTCGTCTAGTGGAAAAAGTGTTCTTTGGAAATAAAGCTAAATGTAGGGCAGCAGTTTTTTCATTCCAATCATTCAGAATTGTGCAGCAATTCGTTCTTCTTTCTAAACTTTAGAAAGCATGTTCTTTAATTTATTTTTAAAAAAGACATTCGCGTATCATTGCATCTAAATCAATCAGCAGCGTTACAATAAGTTGAAGCTAGACAATAGAGATTTGGATGTAAATCTCTTGACCCTCAAGCACCAAATTCGGTAACGGAGCAGATCTTGAGCTACTCATTTTTAAAGTCTCCATAAATTCTACGTACTAGACTAACTGAAAACATTTTCGTATTTTTATTAATCAACAAAGCCACTCCCCCGTAAGTTAATCATTGAATGCCTTTCACCTTTCAGCATGCAGTAAAATATTATCTTTCCCCTCAAGCCTAAGGGTTCGTTCGTTTGGGACTATTCCAAAATAGGATAACCGATGGATTTCTTGGAAGAGTCGTTCGATTGGGATCTATAATAATTCCCGATTATTTGAAATATTCTTCCAGTCATTCCTGCTCCTGATATCAGAATAGTTGGAATAATTTGGAATAGCGACGTCACCGCTAACCTGCATGAAAGGCAACGACGACAAAAAATGACGTTCATCAGAGTAACACGACGCTGTGTTTCTTGTTGTGTTTTTGCGGGATGTTTTCAAAATGTTTGGATAAGCTGATATGCAAATGACTGCAATCGCTTCAGAATATATGGATAAGTGAAAAAACTGTTTGTTAGGAAAATGGAAATCCAAAAATTCTGGTTTATTCCAAATTGTGTTCCTAGTCCCAAACCAACGAATCCTATAAATGCGCACGCACAAAACTTGTTTCATCTCTTAAAGCAAAGCTTCTTGTTTTACAAAAGCCTTTGTTTTCTACGGATGACTTTGCTTTCTAAGGAAATCTTATTCAGGATTTTGCCCTGCCTTATTTTCTAAGACTTCAGTGGGCTTGAGTTTCTTTTCGGAAGTCTTTTAATGATAACTAATATTTTGTTTTAAAGCGAAGACGTTGTTTTCTGCGGAAGTCCTATTCGGATATTGCCCTGCCTTATTTTCTAAGATTTTGGGCTCGAGTTTCTTTTCGGAAGTCTTTTAATGATAACTAACATTTTGTTTTAAAGGATGACGTCGGTTTCTGCGGAAGGCGTCGTTTTTCGTGGTAGTTAAAGAACCTGTGTTTTTAGATAAATCTAGTAGATATTAATAACGATCATTTCTATTTATAAAGTAATGAAGTAAAACGATATTTTAATACAAAAAGGTATTTTTCAAGTTTGTTATGTTCCTTGTTGGTCATCAAACTTTTTTACTTGACCATAGAACTAGAAGTAGAAGCAAAACGCCATTCCTAAAAATGAGGCAAGAAATAGAAACACGAAACAAAAAGCAGAGGTTACAGATAATACTATTTTAAATTCATGAAAGAGTTAATGAGTTTTACAAAATATTAGGGTATTTTAATACTATTTATCATTATACCTCCAAGCAGCTTCTGGCGATGATCAAGTACATATGACATGTACATTACTTGACTCCAGCGTTTCTTGTTTTTAACCTGTAATATAGAATAAATAGAAACTGTAAAAAATGGAGCAAAGAAAAACATTTTATCGTTGGAAGAAATTTCACTTCTTTCCCATTGGACCAGGGTCCACCACGTGACCTACAAATCACAGCTGCCTACAAATATTACAGCGGATTTCAACTGAAAATATGACACTGCTCACGTGTAGCTTCGACAGAGAATAATTTTTCTCATTTGTAACTGAAAAACGGTTCTGATAACTGGGCAAAATGCACTTAACACTTGTCAAATCACGATTTTTTACTCAATCTCGTCCAAAAATGTTAATTATTCAGTTAAGTATTTTCTCTTATAAACTGGTCTTTTGGTCCGTATTTATAACCCAGAAAGAATTGGCTGTCAAGCTTAAACAATTAAACAAAAGGTTTCTTTCTGTCAAACAAAGTAATATACTTAACACGACGATCAAATATATCATTTCTAAACTAAGCTGAGAAAATGATCCTAAACATTAGTTGCATGAATTGACATGATGTAGCAATTGTTGAGTGCAAGTTGTTTTGTTTTTTAAAGAGTTTACGATAAAAGACTATCCTTACCTTTTTGTTGTCCTTTAAATGAATGGTAAAATCAGTTCCTCCGGGGAGCTTCCATTTCATTTGCATACCGTATGGTGTTTTTATCTTTTTTACATTTGCCAGCTTGATTCTCAGCGTCTTCTCCAGCAGACTGCATAATGTTAGAACGTATTCATTCATTACTTCACCCTGGAGGCACCCATCGAAAAAAATATGAGATTCAAGATGGCGTCCAACAATATGGCGGTTTCTATCAAGATTTGCTATGGAGTGGAGAAGTTGCTCCATCTCGAAATCAGCTTCATGATACATCGTAGTACACATAAACAACGACGCGTTGCGTGACAGTTTTTCATGGTTCACGTTTCCTTCGTCAACGGCTGAGTTTCTGCGATTCAACATCAAATATTGTTCAAGAAGAACGCCTGTAAATAGAAACAAAAAACAGAATTGAATAAACTTTCCATAACGTAGTTTTTTAAATGAATTAATATTTTCATTAAGTTCTGTTAAAGACGAAGTTATAAGATAGTAACAAAATGCTTTTTAAAACATATTTTGTTCTCCAAAAAGAGAAAACCAACATCTAAGGGATACAATGACTGCTTATAATACGTAAAAAAGCTGTCTGAGAATTATTTTTTTCATTTGTTTATTTAATTATGTCTTTTATATATAAAGGTACTCCAAAATATAGGCCCGTGGCTTCTTTTGGATTGCCTTTAGTTTTGTAAATGGTTATGTATTTGTATGTAAACTGACAAACTAAAAATTTGCCAAAGTTAATGAAATCAAATCATACTAACCATTATAAGAAGGGAAACGGAAAATGGTGACGGAATCAGCCATGATAAATCCTGGGTTCTTCCACACGTAGTATCCACTACAGAAAAACTCTCCCAAGCACAAGAACGCTCCGGCAACTATTGTGTACCACAAAGCCCCTGTAGTTTCACACTTCAGCTCGACAACCGTATGAATCTCGCATAGCATTGTGACTTTTGTTAATGCCATGGCAATAGGAGTTGCAAGTGTCAGTGGCAGAGCGAATGCAATCCTTTGCATGCGTATCTTGCATGCAAGAAGACCAAAGCAATAAGCTCCAAGACTCGCAAAGATCTGCGCTAGGAATTCTGGTAATGCTGGGTTTGAAATTGTCAAGAGACTAAAGCCAGATTGTAGCTTGGTGAGGTCAACTACATTGAAGTACTTTGCAAAAAGTGCTGCCACAAATGGTGTAAGAAGAAGTTTTATAAAACTTGATATGGCTGTGGCTTTCAGCTGAGCTCGCTCGCGTTCATCTGGAGTTCTCAGCGTCGGATCGTTAACCGTGGTAAAATCAGACATGCCATCGTCAACGGAATTGTTCAAACCAGAGTTTCTAGGTTCTGTTTGAAGTTTTCTCATCTGCGGGGACCAACTCACCGAAAGCAAGATCACAGACAACGGAATACCAATGTTTCCGTGCAATTCTTTTATCTAGAAATAATGAAACCAATGTGGGTTTGAATAGGGCAACGAAGTTGTCAGATAAGTCTTTAATAATAATAATAATAATAATAATAATAATAATAATAATAATAATAATAATAATAATAATAATAATAATAATAATAATGATAAGTAGTAGGAGGAGGAAATAGAGAAGAAGGTGAAGCCACAGGGAGAAGGAAGAATAAGAAGTTCTAAGAACAACAACAACAAGAACAAGAAGAAACAGATAGAGAACAAGAACGAGGAGAAGAAAAAAAAAGGAGGAGAGCCAGCTGAAGACCCACTGACAGGCTGTCCCACAATACTGCCTCACTATAACTAAAACTTTTTTTTAGATAGTTAGTAAGGGGTTTTTGGACAACAAGTTTATTAACCATGATTCTCAATAAGCACCAGAAGATGATGATTTTCATTGGCAACTCAGTCTTAAATTTGCTGCCTATTTCTTAGAAAAACTACAGTATCAAATTTAAAAAAAAAGGGTTACCTTTAAGCAATAGCTGCGATAATTGGCTGAAAATCACAAGTGTTTGCAATGAATTGTGATATGAAAAGCAGAATTTAAAGATGTCTTTGTTCAATCAAACAAACCTTTTAGCTACTTGCTCCAGAATGCAAGAAAATGCATTTTGAGAGATTCATAATTTAGAAATTTTTTGGGAACAATTTTAAAAGAAAACTGCTATTAGTGCTGGCCTGTCCAAGCCTGGGTAAAATTTTTATTTAACAACTCTTTATTTTGAACTTTGACAGGTAAACCTTTTCAAGAAACACCATTTGCACTGACTTTTTGTCTTCTTCGCATGCTACTAACAATATCTTGATCTACTTTACTAACAGAAAGTTTTTCTACATCAGTTGAAAAACCAGTTACAAATACTCGTAATTTCTCCAAGCATCTTGGTAACATTTCTATACTGTTGTCCTGGAGATCAACTCTGTTGAGATTTTTAAGGTTATCAACACATTGTTCTGAAATTGTGCAGAGTTTGTTGGCTTTTAAGTTCAGAAATTCTAACTTTGCCAAACCAGAAAGCTGTGGAAACGAAACAAACTGGTTCTTACTAAGATCCAAATATCCTAGTGCTGAAAGTTTACAAAAGTTTTGCGGCAACTCATGTAGTTGGTTGTCTCGCAGATTAAGCCATTTCAGTGAACAAAGATGGTGAATTTTATCTGGTAGTTTTGTCAACGTGTTGTTGGCTGCACTGAGTTTCTCAAGACTTTTAATTTTGCAGATCTCCGGTGGAAGAGACATAAGTTGTGTGTCTGTCACCCAAAGTTCTCTCAATAAAGTCAGCTCTCCGATTTCTGAAGGCAAAAACCCAATGTTGTTGTGACTTAAAGAAAGAATTCTCAAGTTTATTAGTTGTCCAAAACCCGTTGGTAACACAGTTAACTGGTTATGATCCAGCGACAGTTCTTCAAGATTCTTTAAAGAGACAAGCTCAAGTGGAGGCATAATAATCCGATTATCGTTCAACAGTAGCGTTTTAACTTGGACCAAGTTTTTCAAAGTGTCTGGTAAAACTGTCAGCTGCCGGTGTCCTAGATTAACAGTTTCTCTCTTTTTCTTTATCGCTTTCTTCACAATGTTCTCTATTTCTCTGTGAGCCGCTTGATACATTGATTTCAACACAGCAATGTTAAACAAAAAATATCATGATCCCTAAATTCACACTTTTTGTAGGCAAAATTTTTCCAAATCGCTAAGGACGCTGCAAAACTGTATCTGCAGTAAGTATATTCAGCGGTGTTGCCATAGGAGTCTGCGCCCTTTAATCGGTTGTAAAGCGCGGCGAAGATGGCGTCTGTTTAGATCATTTCTTCGATTTACAATGGCATTGAATGAGGAAAGTTTCTCCAACTATCCTCAGTTCAATGACCTATTTGTGAAAAGGAAGCGAAGGATAAGTTGAACTAGCTGTGGTAAGTTGCACAGTCAAATCCCCTCATGCAATTTCTTACCGAATGTCGATGTCTGTTAAAACTTGAGCAGTTGAGGCCTGCATACCTGTCAGAATATTTTGTATTAGTATTTGCAGTTGTCACTTACAAAGCTTTTAATACAGTCAGGGTTTGTACAGTGGAAAAACTAGGAAAAGTCTTGAACTCTCCAAATTTCTGCAAAGTATGTTAAAAGTCTCGATAGAGCTAATGTCTGCACAAACTAAAAGTTTGGATTTTCTCGGCTTGAGTCCCATTAAAAACGTTCAAAGAATCACCCAGTGCAGCCTACTAAATTTATTCTCAAGAGATGTGGCTGCTCTAAATTTAAAGAACAATTCCAGTGTATCAGCTGTCATGTATATAATTTTCAAAAATAGAACACACAACACCGGCAATAGAAACATTGTCAGTGTGTAAAGAGTTGACTTGACCTAAGGCCAGTGAAAGTTGCTTTCACAGTTCTCAGTTGAACCTGCATTAGGTTTTGGTTTTTGGCTGAGCTGGGGTTTGAACCCAGGACCTTGTGGGTAGAAGGCAGAGGTCTTACCACCGTATCAACCACTCCAATTCCAAAAGCATTTATATTGCAAATTTTAGTCTCTACACACAAGTTTTAAACCAAGCCTTTGGCTCTGACAGTAGCCTTGGTTAGAGTGATAGAACTAGGTGATGTAACATGTCAGTTCACATGTCATGTGAATTAGCTTATTCACCATGACCAAAGCTCAAGTCCAAGGCGAAAGTTCAATTTAAAACTTTTGTGTATAGGGACTAAAATTTATATTATTTTTCATTATATTTTACTTTGTTAGAATTTGTATTACAGGTACTAACAGTAAGATGGAAACCCAAAATCGACCAAGGAACCAACAATATCAGCAAGGATCTCAAAAGCCTCTGTTTGAAAAAACCCGTTTAGCTGTAGCACATCTTGGTACTGTGAATCATGAGAAACAAAAGGCTGCACAAGTGACCAACACTCCCGTTAGAAAGGTGTTACTTCCTTCAAGAAGAACACAGAGTTCAGTAACTAGCCATGATGGACAAAATAATAACATCATTGTTATAAATGATGATGATGAAGGTCAGAAGCGTTCAGTCAAAAGAAGACATCAGTCTGATGTTACTCCAGGTTTTGACAGCGAGAGTAGCACCAAGAGATTTAGAGAAAATAGTAATGGACCTCCAATAGCGAGGGCATTACGATATCACAGCACAAACTCATATGATAAATTTTTGCCAGAAAGACCACTTTTTACTTTAGAAACTGTGAGTACATTACTGTAATTGCATGTTTATATAAAATTATATATACCACTAAGTCATCAGTAGAAATGAGTATGTATCTGAGGCTGTCATATGGAACATAATAATTTTAAAAAATATATCTGATTTAAAAGGTTTTAAAATTCTGTAAATGTTTGGCTGTTGAATTGCTGCATTCCTCAAGAGAATGATAAAAACTAGCTAGCACATGTGTTCTTTATACATTATATATTGTATCCGATATAAAGATCTGAGGCATAGCCTAAGATATTTAGACCTAATAATATACATTAACTTGAGTTCTTTACACTGCTTAAACCAAATGTCTAGGTTCTTTCATATTAATATTTTTGAAATAAACGTTGATCAGGCCAAAAAATTTAAACTTTAAGCTACACTTTGTATAAAAATGGAGGTCTAGAGTTCTTTATCCAACACAAAGATGCTGTTTACTGTTTTGATTTCTTTTGTTTACTGGTCATGAATTATTAATGAGTTTGATAATCATTATTATTATTACTATCATTATATTATAACTTCAGCTGACCCAAGAGCTTATGGAACACTGTAGAAACTCAGTTCAAACGTTTGAGTTGTTAGAAAAAAAGATGAGACTTCGATTTGCATTGGAAAGATTAGTAAAAGACCATTTTCCAGGTGAGCGATAATTTCTCAGTGCTCTGGTTAGTTATTTTGCTATGTCTATACCATTGGTTCATGTTTGATTATTCTCTGTGTGTAGGTCATATAGCTAATACCAAGTGATTAGTTCTGATTATTTTGATAGTTCAAATTTCTCACGAGCTACTCTT
>JAOCPT020617127.1:0-10019 GCA_026546935.2 Palythoa grandiflora
GGTTGGCGCGACGGCTCGACAGTTTTGTAGTGACCATAGGCATAAGTTGTGATGCCATCGTCTAATAGATAACGTTTGTCGTCAAAGCAGCTGAGGGAGATTTTGCTTATCTCATAGCTACCTAGTTGGTGGTGGTCACTTCGAATGGTATTCATTTTGTGGTGCATTAGTCTGTTTTTCATGAGGACATTTTTATAGTTTGAGTGTTTGATGTTATATTTGATTACGCTCTTCTTGATTCCCTTAGCAGTCCTTCCTCCCTCCATAGATCTCAACAGCTCATTCAATGACCTAATCAGATCTTTCGACGTCTCACTACCTTTCCTCAAATTAGATATAAGATCTTTAGACGCCTTATCGCCTTTCTCCAAAGCAGTAATCAATTCCTCAGGAGCCTTTTCGTCTTTTTCCAAAGCAGAAATCAGTTCCTTAGGGGTTGTCTTTTCGCGATTATCAGTAACGTAACTATACATCTTTGATCGTAGGCCGACAAATTCGGCGATGGGTACTCCTCCAACCTCATCCTTAAACTTACCAATGATTTTCTTTCGGGTAGCATCAAAGAACGGAGAGTCTTTAGAGTAATTGCTATGATCGAACTTCACCTTATCAACCCAGAAGTCTTTATAAGCATCTTCTGTTTCGATTTCATACATAAGGGAATCTGTGTCTGTGAATAGAAGCTTTGCTCGACTCCCATACTTCTTCTTGATGTAGTTGTAGTGAAAGTCATACATGAGAGTCTTGCTAAGATCCAATATGCACATACCAACATATGCCGGCCTATTTAGTAGCAGCACCTCTTTTTTCTTGTGAACTGCTACTAAATCCTCAGTGAAGATTTTGTTGTTAACATACGTTGGTTTAGCAACCAGCCACAAAAACTTCTTCTCTTCTGTCACCAGTCTAACGTCAACACGCTTCCTCAAGTTCTCCATAGTCTTACCGAATACAGAGTTGTTCATCAACTTGTAAAAGTCTTTTTCGAATTCATTCTTAGCATTCTTTCGCATTTGTGTGTTGAAGTCGATGTAGCCCTTCATCCAAGGTGACTGATCGAATTCCAGTACTCGATGGATTTTTGTCACCTTCAGCCCCAACTTCATATAGAGTTGGAGGTTGCGATAGTGAAGCACATACTTCTCTTTACGCTTCAAAGTTGGGATTAGCTTTCGGACTGAGCCTGAGGATATGTTATACATCTTTGCAATCTTCTGGCAATACTTTGACAACATAGCTTCCCTAACCTCAATCTTTTCAGGAGCTAGAGGATAATCATTGTGTAGGTCATGCAGCTCTTCTGGATATTCTAGATCAACCTCAAGTACTGCTCCCCTATCGCTATCATCCTTATACTTTGATAGATCCAAACCTTCAGGATCCTTCCATTCAAAACCGCCGGTCGGTAGATACTGGCTCATCGCCCAGCCATACAAGTTATTAGCATCCAAGTACATGATGTACTTTGAGGGTAAATCTTCATCATAAGTTTCCATGTACTTGTTATTTGCTGCACCAAAGCGATGAGCTATGTAAGACATACCACCACGCGAACCCTTTTCAAAAAATTGATACATGTCAACATCGCTGATAAGCTCTAGTTTCACGCCAGAAAACTTAAGCAGGGAATCCCACGACAGACCGGGAGATGTAAAGTAGTGGCATGGATCCAACTTGTAGCTGTTCAGGCAAGTCTTCCGGAATTCCTCGAAAACATCAGCCAGGAGCAACACGTCAGACTCTAAGTATAGATCATGGTACTCGCCTAAGTTTCGCATCCTAAAAGTTTTCCAAACACTGTTCGCATGCTTATAGTCTTTGTCCGTAATACCCACTCCATTCAGAACACTATAGAAATCCTCTTGAGGTGGAAGCTCTGTTTCATCGAATCTATCAAAACTATCCATATAGTCATAAGGGTAGACTCCCTTCTCAGACATCAATTCAAACTTCTCGCCTTGGAATCGCTCAGAAGTGTATTTGAATGATCCCTTCGGTAGATTCTCTACCAGTTTCTCAAGGCTTTGGCTCATGAATTGAAAGCTGTCCAAAAAGACTAAATGCCTGCCAAGCATGAAAGCCATGTACTTCTCCATGTTGTTGGGGATGGCGCTGGCATTCATCCTCACTTCTTTCCCGTCCTTGTTTGTGTAGGCATACTTCTTCACAATCGCTCCTATCTGCTGCATGATAAAGTGGCTATCATACCCTTTGAGATTGTGAAATATTACAGGAATTTTGAGTTTATCAGGATTAATACTTAGCATTAGGTTGCAATCTTCATGAGCAGATCCTCTAAACTTACCTGTGATGTGGCAATGGTCTCGTACCCGTTTGCAGTCTTTCTTATATCGCTTGCCACAGATCCAACATTCTTCAGCCTTTTGATAGGCAGCTTCATCTTCCTTAGTCATAACCAACGGTTTATCGAATTTCTTCTTAGCAACAAGCTTACAATGCTTAACCTCTTCCAAAAGGTCTTCCATAAAACGATAAACTGCATTTTCACCTCTGTACAACTGTAGTTCTTTTGTATACTTATCATCATAACAGCATACTACCTTGTATGCATATCCACAATCAGTATGCTGCTGGTATTTGTTAGTGTAGGATTTATTGGGATCAGGAGAGCATCCTTGAATTTTTTCCACAATAGCCTCAAAGTCAGCATATATCACAAATGGCACGGGCTGTTGTCTTTGAATATTCTTGAATGTAACACACTCACCCTCTTTAGGCATCTTAACTGCTTGTTCCCCATTAATTTCAAGGCAAACCTCCCTATGATTGTTCAACACTCTTTCTGAACTGAAACACTGCAGACAGTACATGCAGAAGTGCTTCCTACCCTTATGTTCGGTTTGGCTATGCATAAAACGATTAAAATCTTTGATTAGAACGTAGTGATTTAAGTAGTCCTCTTCTTCTTCAGACTCTTCTTCTTCTTCTTCTTCTTCTTCTTCTTCAGACCTCTCCCGTTCCCACTTCATCCTACGAATCTCCCACTTCTTCCTCGCCTCCTCAATTTCTTCCGCCGTATATTCATACTTCTTCTTCATCTCAGCAAGGAGTTCGTCAGTAATCTCAACATCCTCATCAGACTTATACAATTCAGAAACTGCTTTTGTCAACCAATCTAACGGCGCATCACCCTCCTTAAGATAGAATGTGGATGGGGGTTCACTAACTTTAGTCATAGCCTTTTCTTCAGCTTTAGCTCTAGCAACATCTGCCGATTCCTTAGTTATAAGAAGCAACTCCATATGATCGTCATACTTCTCTTTGGATATGTAAATTGGATACACACACCAATCCTCATATCCAAAGACGTTTATGTTAATGTTGTTTTGCTTTTCGATTTTGTTGTAATCCTTTATTGTGACTGGAAACTTAATTTCTGTATAATCAAGTTTATCAAGGTAAGATCTGTCAACCTTATTAATCCGTTGTGGATTTTTCTTTTGCGGGTTCAGATGTCTGATGTGGCACCATCGAAAACACTCATTATCTTTGTTTTGCAGATTGATCAACCCCTTCATACTGTTCTGCAACTTCCTAGGTAGAGGGATATACGACGACCCTCTCAATGGTTGATATTTCGCAATGTTCATATAGTGACCTTTAATTTCACTAATCTCCCACCCCGAACCCTTTTTTAACCAGTCAGCAATGAATGCTAAAATTTGTTCTTGTGATAATGCTAACGCATCAGCAATATCATCATTGTTAATTATCTTCTGTACCAAGCAGAAGAAATTTACAGTAGCAAATGTAGGAATAAGCCTCCATCCAACGCGAGTATATCTTACAAATTCAATTTTCAAAGCCTCAATAAATTTAAGACCTTTGAACCGCAATAACTGACTTCTAATAAGTTGTTCAAGAGCTTCTCTTGTTAATTGCAGTTGTATGAGAGGTTCTGGAAGCATTTCTTCTTCGAAGCGTTGGGGTATAACGCTTATCTCCCAAGATCTTGCATATCCTCTAAACGCACTGCGTAAACGTGTTATTTCAGGTATGAACCTATCGGGGCGAATCACAAATGATTCCTCTTCAGACGAATCTTGGGGAGAAGTTGGAGCTGTCCGTCGATCCTGAGCCTTCTTCAGATCTTCAATCAGTTGTTCTGCGCCATCCCTCACCTCTTCAAACACGGAATCCTCATCCTTCTCAGCCTTTCGCCTCGCTTCTCTCTCAGCCTTCTCTCTCTCAGCCTTCTCTCTCTCAGCCTTTCGTCTCGCCTCTCTCTCAGCCTTTCGCCTCGCTATTTTCAAAGCCTTATTCTTCCCTTTGAGAAATTGTCTGCGCTTTCTCTCATCCTTCCGCTTTTCCTTCCTCCTAACTTCTCTCTCAATCTCTCGCTTAGCATTCTTCTTCACCTTCTGCTCAGCCTTCCGATCGGCTTCCAACTTCCTAGCCTTCTCAGCCTTCCGATCTTCCTTCTTCTTAGCTTTTCGCTCAGCTTTTCGCTCAGCTTTTCGCTCAGCTTTCGTCTTTATTGAATATTGTGCGGGTGGTTCATCAGGAGGAGAAGGTTTGACTAGTTGTCGTCTTAAAAGCTTGACAATCCCATTAACATGTTTAACAAGTTCAATAAGATCAGACTTGCTTAATCTATTAAGATCTCCCAAATCCATATTAGGTTCTATTTTTACTACTTAAGTAGTAGAAAATATTTTTTTAAATCATTTTTTTCCTTACATGATCATGTAAGGAAAACTGCAATCACCACCTCCTTCGATTGTGACTTACACACACACTTCATGTTTAGCCTTTACGATACTATTCTGCAACATCATCTTTTTATGCTTTTCCGTTCGTAAATGATTTGACTTGTTATTTAATTTATAGTCATAGTTGCACACACCACAAACCCATGATTTATTAAGCATATACTTAGTCTTACTTTTAGTGATTGCTATTTTCCGTTCTTCTTCTGTATGGTATTTAACTGGTCGCCCTCGCCGCTTAGGTTGTTCACCCTTCTCTATTATATTCTCCATATCTTTTATTAAATAGTAAATTTATTTTAACTACTTTTCCAGTTTTTCAAGATCTTTGATAGGCACCCAGCTGTTAAAAGAGCTGCTGTATCCTTTCCACTTAACCAAAGCTCGATTCTTATCCTTTCGAATGATCTTATCGATGCGGAAGACAACCTGTTTGGTCTTTTGCAGCTCTTGTTCGTAAAAACTGCCTTTTATCTCTTCATTGTTGAGATCCTTGAGTTTGTATGTGATGGGGTTAGTGTATTGCACCTTGTCAACTACAAATATTTCTTCAGTCCAATTTGGTGTGTAACCTTTGTCGAAGACGGCTCGTCTATACTTAGATATTCGAACCCTATCCCCAACCATAAATTTAGGTTTAAGAGTAGGTTGACCCATATCCCCATACAGAGTGAAGTACACCAAACCCCTATTCTTCTTCTTACTCGCTTCTGTGGGGGTCATTTTAATGCTTGAATGTTTGGTGGTATTATACTTCTTCAGTATCTTAGGCAACATATCTAGATACTGAGTGTTGCCTTGAATGGTGAATTGCTTCCACATTTTGTTTTTTATCGTTCTATTCCAACGCTCACAAACGCTACTCTTTTCTTCATTCTCTGTGGAGTATAGTGTTATACCATTCTCCTTCATCAAATCCTTCACATCTTTGTTGTAGTACTCCTTCCCTTTGTCTGTCCATAGAAATTTAGGTTTCCTACCCTCCTTGAATATTGATTTGAGTGCTGCAGAAACTGTTGCGCCTGTCTTATTCTTAAGAGGGACAATCCACCCATATTTACTGAACACATCAAGAACCATGAGTAGATACCTATAGCCCTTATTCCATCTGCTGAACTGTTGCATATCAACAAGGTCTGAGCACCATATTTCATCAATGTCATAAACCATCACACGCTGCCTTTTAAACTTATGTCTCACCGACTTGTGAAGTTCATCGGCTAGCTCTTCTTGCCACCCGCCACCCACAGGGTTGGTTGCATCTATTTTTTTTGGCGTCTTTTAGGAGCACCCATCCCCAGCTTCGCTTTTGCAGCTATTGTGTTACGCGCTAAAGTATGACCCCATTGCCTCTCACCCCATGGAATAGCATCTAGCGCTGACACCATTTTACGATCAGCTTTGTTCTTACACTTCACCTGGTCACGACTGGGTTTCTTCCCACAAATTGAATAATCTACATCATGTTGCATAGATACGGCGTCTGTTTTACCAGTTGGTTTTTGATATATCTCTAGAATGTTCCCCTGATCATCATATCTGAGTTGCTTATCCAACGGGTTTCCAGGCCCTGTGTAATGATGACCAGGCATTACAAACCCAGATTTAGGTGCTACTTTGAGAATCTGACTATGTATGTCAACACCTAATCCCAACTGATTCTTCAACTTACTTGCGCTTTTTTTTATAGTCCTACCAACCAACCTGAACCCCGCTTTCGCCAATTCATCAGAAAGACCAGCGCCCCTGTCTCCACCTGCTACGAATCTCGTCTTTGTTATTCCACAACTGCTGCATCTACATTTAAGCATTGTACGACCATTCCGAGTCGTTGTATACTGCTAGGAACCAGGCATACATTCAGTCATCCTCCTCTCTTTTACACAGTATGATATCATAGCTTTTTGAAGTAAGAGATGATAAAATTATGATTATTTTTCTGGTCAGTCAAGCTGAATGATCTGTTATGAATAGCTTCAAAGATTGATGTGTCGTTTTGCCTCTCTAATAAATAATACAGAACCCAATACCCACACAATATGCTATCCCTATCTTGCAATTCATCGCTAGAGTACACCAAGGTGTTCTTTCCAGATGTGGATAGATACCGCTCAATTTCTGAAGGTATTCCCAGTCCAAAGCTGTCAAAGTATTCGCAATACCCTCCTCTTCCCTCAGACATATTCCTATAACAAACCCAATGCGTGCCTGGTCCAGTGATAGTATCTAAGTTAACCACTCCACACTCTCTATCATTGATCTTCTTGGGTAAAGAATCACGACTGAATACGCCCCGAAAGTGTTTAATCTTGAGACGCTTTACCCACTCTAATATATCGAGATTCGTTAGTGCTTTGTTGATGAATTTTAGAGTATTGCCCCTAATACTGGTATGCCTTTGAATGGGCTGTTCTTTCCGAGTAGTAAACCCTTTCCCTTGGCCTTTGGCTTCCTTTTTTTAGCCCTCCCACCGCCTCTAGTGGCTGGCCATTCACCCCAGATGGGTGGTGGTACACCTGGTGGTAGGTAATATCCACCTCTAGACTTAGGTGTCATCACAGGTGGATAGACACCGACAGATCTGCTAGATCTGGTAGATCTAGGCTCAACTTGTAAACCTTTTCCACCTGTAAGCGCAGACATAAGCAGAGGTACTCCAATAGATGCTAGCAGCGTCCCTAGGAACCCACCCTGTTGTTTCTTCGTCAATTTAAAACTAGGAATTCCAGATCCACTTTGCAACGCTTGAACGATCTGTTCTTTTTGCTTCTTCGTTAGATAATCCTTATATTCAATCAGCTTGTCGACTTTACTTTGAGGTACGCTAAACAAACCAGATCCTCCCAAGAGTTTGTTGACGCCAAAACTAGATAGTCCAGAAAGAGCGCCAGATGTTAGTGGACCGATAGCTTTCTTCGCTAAAGGCATCACTGTTTTTGTCAGCAACGGCATCAAGCTGGAGAAGAGGCTTCCGCCATCTTGCTTCCTAATTTGAGCAGCGCTGATTTTTAGATCCGTTCCGGTTGCATTATTAACGCTCTTAACAATTCTCTTAATCTGAGTCTGTGTGAGCATGAGGGTGTCAGGCCCTGAGAGTTGTGAGTTTTTCAATCGCAACGTGAATGGGGACCTTGTCTGATATGCCTTAAACAGCTTTCGCTTCTGTCCATCACTCAAGCTTACTTTGTATTCGTAGTACGCCATTTGTATTATGTTGAATACAATACAAAATTTTTTCAAGAAACTTGTGCTTCTTAAGTCTTCAAGAGTATCTTGCCATTTGAGTTTGTGATCCTAATGTCCTGCTCGTATAGTACTAAAGCATAGACACTGTAATCTGCATTGGCTGCTCCCGACAACTTGTACTTGAAAGAGAGCTTGGTGGTGCCATCCTTAATGTCAAGTTTCTGGTTTTCTAGGTTGAAGTAGATGAATGGGAATATTCTACTAAAGTTCGTTCGATTTAGCAGAGATCCGCCACTATAATCATTAGCAGTGTGTGTATATTGGAGTGTATCCCTATACACCCTAGACATCTCAGTACTCGGTTGGTACTCATTTTCAGGGTAATTATTCCCATTACCCACCTCCAAATAACAAGAGGATAATGTTTGGTTATTAGCCACTGAAAAGGTGTTGTAGAGGAAGGGGTTAGCCGTTTGAGTGTCTTGGCTAGCATCGTTAATTATCCAGACGAATACGTGTCTAGGGCGGTTTATTCCTGTAGTAATCCTAAACGTCCCCGTTTGTTGCCTGGTTGAATTTCCCCGCTCAACCATCTCACGAAGATATGTCCACTCTCGAGGCTTTAGGTACTTCGACATATACTCACTTTCACCAGCAGGGTTGAAGATAATTCTAGGCACCCAAAGTCTGAATTTGCTTATGACTAGCCTGCAATCAGCACCCGCTTGCCATATAAGATTACCATCTGATTCTATAGTGACTTCGATATCAACCTTCGCATTTGGCATAAGCGCATCTTCAAATGCTTCAAAGAATGAGTATCTATTCAGCGGAATTGATGTGTTAACAGTTGCTGAAGTTCCGAGCAGGGCCTTTCGCGAGGCGAAACCTTTATTGTAGGTTGCTTGAGCTGTTCGCTCTTCTGCACTTCGAGATGTGTCAAGGTAGAAAAACTCATTTGTTCCCAGACTTGATGCATAGGAAGGACTATATTCTAATAGATTCTTAATATTGGTGCTGTGGTTAGCGTTGGTATTTTCATATGCTTGTATACCATTGATCTTCACACTCAACCCTCTAATAAATGAATGTGAGCCGTTAACTAGACCATTATGATCGGCTGCAGCTATATTTGAGCCATCTGCAAGTATCTCAACTTTGAAATCAACCTCAAAGCGAGCGTTATACCAATCAAAGGGAGCAACTTCCCCTGAGTTATCAGGAGCAAATCGCAACCCAGTCTTCTGTTGATGAGCATTATTGGCTACGGTAGTTACCAACGAATTTTCAAGTTCGAAGACAACATCTTCATAACGTTCCACATATTTCGGATCTCGGAAACTCTTCATACTTGATGGTGTTCTACAAAATCAGAAATAGTTTTTTCGCAACTTACCACCGCTTAAAATGCGCTGAACGCGATCGTTAATTTCATCTTGTGACAGACCACCTCGTTCTACCTCTTGAGTAGGGGGAGCAAGATCCATTTGGGGAGGTAGGGTAATATTACTTCCACGCTCTCTAGTTTTATTTCTCTGCTGCAAAAATTGAACAATCTTATCACCAGCTCGTTTTCCAGCATATTCACCAGTTTTAGTGAGGGCGGCTGTTGTAGCTGCGGCTGTTGCCTTTTGGGCTGCTTTAGTTGCTGCTTTTTTCGCTCCCTTAGAAAATATCTTCGTTGCAAGCCGAGAGAGTGGACCACTTATTGATGGGAAATAGGCACCTCCGCTAAAGGTGCCACCATTATAGATGTGTCGGTATTCATGCTTGCCCAGACTGGGGTTGTATCGCTTCTTGTATTCACAACGTCTCATCATATTGTATAATTGTTAAACAATATTTTTACAAAGGAGTTGATCTTAAGATTAGAGTCATGTACCAATCAATTCCATTTAAATTGACTGGTCTTCGAATAGAATCGACAACGTATATGCGCATTGAACTGATTAGATTGGTATCTACTACGTTGAATAGGGCTCTAATAGGCTCTTTAGTGAATGGATAGGATCGGTCTAATGCATCTGTTGGAATCACATATATTGTGTTGCTAGCCTCTCCACCAACAAGTGAGTCATTGATTATGTCTATGTTAATATGAAG
>JAOCPT020617178.1:0-17854 GCA_026546935.2 Palythoa grandiflora
TAAGTAACGAAATATATTTAATGTGTGATGCTCTGTGTGATGGCTGCTTGCCACGATCAGTTTGCTATTTTTTCTTTTTTCTTTTTCCTTTTTTTTTTAAATTTTCATTTCAGCCTCAAATTGTTCTTAATTTGTTTGTATTTTTCGGGCGATTTGAGCCTCACTGTTCTTATTAAGTGTCTTCTTAATAAAAAAAAAGTGTATCTCACTTGTAAAGGATCTCATCAAGGTTTTATAAAATCGCGCTGTTTACACGGTGCTTCTGATTAGCATGTGGATTTGAGTGACTGTCATAAAATTGTATATGATTTATTTGAGCACGTGATCTCTGGGTTAGCAAAGTAAAGTGTCATTATTTTGGGTGTATTTTTGCCAATATCCCAATTTGAATTCGATTGCCTATGTCATTATGCCATACGCTACTTACTCGCAGCGCTATTTTACCATATTAAAGTTTTAGTTTTTTCACTTTATTTGAAATTCGGTCAATTTTAGAACAATTTTGTTGGAACCAGATTCGATGTCAGCTGCCGATAAAGGTGCCGAAACATTTTATCTGTTTTTGTGTTGTTGCGTTCGAATTAAACGGCCAGTTAAATGTTTTGAGATTCCATGCACTACAAAGGTCAACCGCTTTGCAGCTTAACTAATTTTAAAACCCATCAAGCACGTTCATCTTTTTATAAACCACCACGCAAACACAGAGACATGCTTTTTGCAAAAACAGCTGCTTGCCGGAAAAAATAACAGAAATGTATTGTTAAAAGGAAGATAAACACACTGATACTTTTTATCATAGCACACGCTCAGCGGGTATACTCATCTTGTTTTATTTAATTTGTCAGCACGATCCAATTATTGATTGTTGCGAACAAAAGGCATGTGCTGTAGAAATGAGCTGCTTTGACGATGTTCAGTAAAAAAAATTACAAAACAACAATTTTCAACATAAAAATACAATTAAAAATATTTTTTCCCTAACCCAACTCACTGATCATAGTTAATTGTGCTTAACAAGGTACGTCGTCTGTGTTATTGCGAAAAATGAGAGTTTGGGATACAAAATGTCTCTGAAGTAAAATATTTTGGAATTCGAAGCAGTTTTTTGTTTTACCTTTTGACCCTTATTCCTAAAAAGCAGTAAAACTTCAGAAAGAAATAGGAAAAGAGACCAATTAAATCAAAAGGTGAAACAGTTTTAAAGATACGAAATTAAATTCTGTTAAATATTTTTCTGATTGTTATTCGCTCATTATGGGAATTATCATTTCATTCTATTTCTAGGAAAAAAATTGAACTTTCTTGGGCGGGCGAAAAGAGAATCGTTGATGACGTCATTCGCATGAGCAAAAACCTCGGCGGGCGCTAGTGGAAAAAGCAACGCTCGTGAAAGTTAAAACGTTCCGAACTTTTTTTGTCTCCTCATCCAGGAAGTTCTGCCCGCCCACTGAATAGAAGTCGGGATTTAGGTAAGATCTAAACTCAGCAGGAGGTCCTTACCGTGAACAATGCGTGGGATTGCCTCTTACCTCACACGGTGTATTTCTAGTATATTCTTTCACCTGACGTGATAGATAAATTTTGACTTCGTCACGAATCTGTTCAATAGTGGTTAAAAATGTATCTATTTCAGATACTGATTGGCGTTTAATATATCTTTGAGTATTTCCTGTAGATATCAAAGCTCAAACCGAACAGATAATTTACCGTGTTTGTTCAAGGATGTTTACTAAATTAAACAAACAAGCGGCACGACTTCGCTGTATGTTATCACACAAAAATGAAATGAATATCTTCTTATAGATGCCGGCCATCGTGTAATGTTTCCGCAGAGCCAGTACTTAAATAAAGAGGGTGGATTAAATGAAGCCAGCATTTGAACACTAACTTCACAAACTTAAGCAATTTCTCATAAAATTCCTCATAAACTGCAATGGCGAAACTGACCTCTACTTCGTTTCTGCTGTTTTTGTGTTGTTTAATTTTTATAACTCAATTTCGGTCTTCGGAAGCCGTATCGGTGGTCTCTGACGCAGTGATTAAGAATGGAAAACGCTCACGTACGAGTCTGGTGAGTATAACTATAATATTCTTCACTATAATTCTAAGGAAAACTGTCAGTGCCATTCATTTGTACCCTTTTGGCTCAATTTAACCTGTTTTAACAACAACAGAACTTTTGTTGTGCATGTTTCTGTGCTACAAAACGCTCAAACCGCCTTTTTTGTTGTTCCTAATATGGATACACTATCCCACAATACAGGTTTCAGACTTCAATAAAGGAAAAAAACATTTTTTACTTCAAAAACCCGAGTACTTACGTATACATTATATTTCGATAATTTTGCAACATACTATACAATTAGTTGGCTATTCCGCGAATGACGTAAGTGACTTTGGAGCTCATGCCCCCATACACTGCTCGGTCATGACTGAGATAGCGATTAACGGTTTTTTGCCAAATCAAGGATGTTTTTATAGGTTAATAAAAAAAGCGGTTTGACTAAATCAAATTTTGTTGTCACAGAACTGAATGGGTTTAACCAAATGTCAAAAAATTGCAAATGGGATTCGGTTTACTGTTAGTATCTCTTTCTTACTTTCTTTTTTGGGTTCTTTGATGAAATTATCGCCCTTCCGGATTTTTTTCGATATCTCTCCTCATGTTCGCTTGTTGGACATCTCTGAATTCGGTTTTCTGTTGGGTTTTATTGCAGTGTTTACAGTCTGTTAGCTGTGTCCTATTTCCATTTTCCTGTTCTTATTTATTTTTTCAGTAGCAGCGTTTTCACAACACAAGAATGAAATAATCTGCTAAATGGAACTCTAACCTATAGTTGTGATCACACATAACCTGTTTAATCTTTCTTAGCACCAGGCAATTTATTAACATCTAACTTCTGCTTATATAACTCAAATAAAATAATATATCTGATAATGAGAAATAAGGAATTCAAATGGATAAGTCGTGGAAGTTAAAAACCAAATTCTCCCAAACTGCATAAATAGAAAGTATGGAACTCAGTCGGAAGAACTTATCACCACGTCATTTTTTGATGTTTGGGTTTTGAAGGTTAAAGGCCGATTCCACCGTGTGTTTTACTGCCATTCCCAAGCTAATTCATTCCGGTAAATTTCCGTGGATACACCACAAAGAACAAAAGAATTTATCAATAAAAGCATTGAGCTGGCGAGCAAAGTTTTCTAAAAACCCAAGATAAAAAAACAATGGCGTAACAGATCTTACCAAACTTCGACATCTTGTGAATTGCCATAATATCAAGATCAATATGTCAAAACTCAACCAAGCATATCATGTAAATCTTTCGTGTATGTTCAAAAAGCACCGTGGTAAATTGAACAAAAGATAGATTTTAGGCGGTGCTATTTATTCCCGCCGGCAGTACGGTTTACCATGGTATGTGTGGCATCAACTATACTTGAGAAAAGACAGAACTAATTGACAATTTGTATTGTTTCACAGAGACAAGGAGGAGCACGGCAACTGTGTTCTGCAATGAAGGCCTACTGCAAGGATTTTCTGCAATCTAAGAAGCAACCTGATAACGTTTGGGCACGGCCAGGAAACGACGTTCATCTACGACGACTTTGAACGCACAAACAAAACTGAAATTGAAAACTGAATAAGAAAAAATAAATTAGTTATAAATTTGATGTACTTTTGCCATTGTTTGTAGAATCTGTCATTAAAGAGATTATGTTATTTAAAAATGATGTCGCCACTAATTTCTTATTAATTTCTCTCAAGTTAATAATAATAATTGTCTTTAATAGTAACTCCTCTAAAATGCTTTTTTCTATTTTCTGTTATACTTTGTTTTTAAAGCAACACAATATAGTTTAATTTACTTACAATTTTTAATATGAAAATAACCTTATAGAATAATAGACTAAAATCAACTTAGTTTTCTTTCTTTGTTAACGATCAAATCATATAACTGTATTTTAGTATAGAAATTAGTCACTATCCATTGCAAATGCTGCCTGGTTATCTTTATTTATCTTTCTTAAATCCAGAAGCAAATGTATTTTGTTAAAATATTTCTTCAGAATATATATATTTTTTTCAAAAATTATTTGCCTAGAGGAAGAAACATTCTGTGAAACAAGGTGAAGGTTCGAAGGGAAGTAAGGTGATGTCATCAATTGTGACGTCATGATGATGTCACTGACTTAGACAGATACAAATTAATTAGATAATTATGTGTTTCAGAGTGATGAACCAAACGTATTACATGAATGAAACCTAAAACAACACCTAGAAACTTAAAATTAAAAAAAATTAAAAAAGCTACCGTCAACAAATCAGTTACCATGGTAACAGAGACCATCCTAATCAAAACATTTTGCTATGAACATAAAGTCTGATAAATTTTAGGCAAAGTCACCAAGTTTGGCCGCTATCGCTTTAATGGCACCAAAGTTATAATCAATTAAAATCAGCGCGGGCACTTTGTGCCCCCCCCCTTCCCCCGTGTAAGATAGGGTTAACTAAATAACATTTATAAACATCTTTGCTTTGGTACTGAATCGTAATATATTACATATGCACAGTTTATTTATATCAAAAGGAATTTATCCCACACAACCAACTTACAAAACTTAAACTCAACATTTCAGCAATGTCCAGAGTTCTGGATCCCTTGAACAAATGTAGCAGAGTGGAAGCTCATTGTAATCATTTGATTAATCATATGACATCCAACTGGCATAATGCAATCTGTTGCTTTGGTTACAGATATCATGTGACTTGTCTGGTCTGAAAAAAGTAAGCCAGGGTAGAGCTGACCAAAATGGTACTCTGCCACAGAAAACATGTTGTTTGGAGATTGTTCTTGAGAAAATTTTACCAAATTAATACCTTTTAATCTCCCTTCCTTTTTATTTTTGGGAAGAAAAAAGCAGAGCGGAGCGTGAATAAGAGCAGAGTGGTGCTGTGTCGCTGTACCAATCTGTGTGGATAAGTCTAATGTGCTGTCACTTTCAAGATGGTCATGTGACCCTGAAAAAACAGGGCATGGAGACAGGTGCATCTTGTATCACAGGGTTCCTCAATCATAGTTGACGGCCAGGTTCCTGTTATACCTCTATCACCAAGATCATTGTGACATCAATTAAGACAGTCAGTAATGCAAGAGAGCTGCCCTTATACACTAGATTTTATCATGCTGACATACAATAATCAGACAAAGCTACTGACATATATTTCAATTATCATCATGACAACATTTATGAATGGATTACTTTTAAAAATAACATTGAAGATGTTTGAAGTAAAGCTAAGAAAAGCTAGATCCTTTTACGAACTTTCTGGTTTATTAGAGCCAGCACTTATGAATGTTTTCGCTAGTGCTGAAAGTGGATGAGAGTCATCAATTCTCTCTGATTGGGACTGACTAACCTGTCACAAGTTAGATCCCAGTAAAAGCTCAGTACTCATTTTATGAACCTCATAAGGTTGAGGCTAAGTCAATTTTGGCAGAAAGAATGTCACACAATTAACCAATGATCAACCCTTGGCTGAGCCAGCATTTGAACCTGGGACCTTGCAGTTAGAAGGCAGAGATCATAATTACCATTGCACTGACAATGCTGCTATGTACAGTAAAGATCAGTTTCCTAATTGTTTTCTAATTTTCTTTCTTTTTCAGAAAATTATTGTTCAAAAAGTGATTAGGACAGTAATGTATGTGTGCTATGAGCATCTTCCGGAGGACTTTAAAGATGGAGATGCTTTCTACTTTGTGAAGAACACAATGGGCCCTGTGCCTGTACCCTACAGTCTTGATGAAGCAGACCAAATGCTAACTCCAGTTATTGAATTTGGAAGTCTAAATGGCCAATCACTGGTTATGCTTGAGCAAGTAATGACTCTTATCTATATGCCTTTGCTATCTTACAATGGAGGACGGACAGAGAGCTCTTCAGAAAGTGTGAGTGGAACGCATGGAAGAAATGCCCATAGAGCTAGTGATGGAGGTCATGACAACACCTCCAAAAGTTTTGAAGAAACCCACAGTAGATTAATTCTCAGAGATGAATTTCTAATGAATATGCAGAAATTCGCCTCACATATAAATAGAACTATCCATCAACTCGAAGGTGATATTCGACTTGAAATGCCCTCAGAAGACTTGGGTGATGATATTGCTGAAATTTCAAAGGATCCTGAATTGATTTTCTCCTTGGAGGAGACGCTTCACAACTGGGAAGTGACCATTGCAGGGGCGATTGAACTGCAGCTAAAGAAAACCCCACAAGGAAATGGTCCCTTAGCAGAAATCGACTTCTGGAGAGAAAGGAATGCTACACTTAGTGCAATAACTGAACAGTTAAAGTTACCGACAGTCAGTAAAGTGCTAGCAATTCTCGCTAAGGTTCATTCTGAAACTCTTCCCAGCTTTGAATACCATAGAACAGAATTGAACAAATATTACACCGAGGCTAAGGATAATGTTAGGTTTCTGTCAACACTTGAACGCCACTTTAAGAATCTTGCACATGGAGCAAGCTTTAATATTGTACTGGAAACAATCCCATCAATGATGAATGCCTTGCGAATGGTTTGGATAATATCCAGGCATTACAACAGGGATGAAAGAATGGTACCGTTGATGGAGAGAATTGCTTGGGAACTGAGTGAAAGGGTGGTCAAGACAGTCAACGTTCGAACTATCCTCAGGTAGGGTTATTATGCGTCTCATGTCACAGTTTATCAAAAAGAAATTGTATCCTTCCCAGTTGCATATTCTAGGCCTTAGTGAATTACCGATTAATCAATCCATCCATCTGTCTGGCCATCTGTCCATCCACCCACCCATCCATCCGTCCATCAACCCACCCATCTATCCATCCACCCATCCTTCCATCCATCCGTCCATCCATCCGTCCGTCCATCGATCCATCCGTCCATCCATCCATCCGTCCATGTGTCCATCCATCCATCGATCCATCCATGCATTCATCCATCCATCTGTCCATTCATCCATCCATCTGCCCATCACCCCACCCATCCATCCATCCATCCCTCCCTCCATTTAACCATCGGTTCATCCATTCATCCATCCATCCATCCATCCGCCAATCACCCCACCCATCCATACATCAGTCCATCCATCATTCAATTACACAATTGGATCAGTTGGAAGTAAAAGTAAGTGGAGCATTTGCACGGTTCGTACTGGTCATCGAAAACATGGAAAGTCATGGAATTTTAGAATTTTATTTTCCATGCCTAAAAAGTCCTAGAATTTTGGTTAGGTTATGAATATTCATGAGAAAATGGTACAATTTAGATAGGATTGTTCAAAAACAAAGTAAAAAATATAGAAACCTGGTATTCTTGCTTATTCTTCATCATGCCTCACCTGTCTCCCAAAGGGTAAACTGAGGTTATTTTTGATACATTTTCGCAAAATAAAATGAATAGTGCAAATTAAAGTCATTGGAAATGGCAATAGGTCAAGGAAAAGGTAATGGAAAATCATGGAATTTCAGAAGGGCACAACCCTGAACAGTGTTGATTGAAGAGCATGTTTTCGGCATTGAGCTCTTCTGTTGTACTTTTTATGGAATTGAACGTTTTCAAATATTTTCAGAGAATCCCCCATGGTAGTGAAAAAGAAGACATCTGAAGCCAGAAAAACCCTTCAGACGTGGAAGGAATCGTACTTTGATGTACGGGCCAAGATTGAAGCATCGGGTAGAGATGCAAGATGGGAGTTTGATCGGAAGCGTTTGTTCGAGAGGACGGATTATATGGCTTCCATCTGTGAAGACTTACGTGAGGTAGCCACGGTAATGGAGGAGTTCTATAACATCTTTGGTCCAGAACTGAAGGCAGTGACTGGGGATCCTAAGAGAATTGAGGACGTTCTAAAGCGTGTTGATGGACTGATGAAACCAATTGAAAATGTAAGTTAAATAATGACTCTTAAAAACAAGAGGTAATTAACGAGTTGAGTATTTGCTGGTGACAATAAAAGCATTGTGAATTTGGGAATGCAACCAGGTAGCTTATAGATAAAACTTGTAAAAATATACTAAGTTACTCCGTTAAAACTTTGATTAAAACAATGATTTAAAACTGTCCCCACGTTTTGACCGTCCACCGGTCTTCTTCAGGGGAAGTGATAGAATGTTTATAAAAACAGCATCGTGTTTAAAATGAAATCATTGCTAACTATTTTCTTCTTCTAATGTCAAGTTTAAATGAAAGCATTGCCGCTAAAGGCGTACATGTACCACAGTCCTTCTTACCGATTGTTTTTGCTTTTAAGACTATTGTTTTAGATTTCTCTCATGCACATTAAAAGGCCCCTCCTAGATTTGCTCATAGAACGGTTAATTTAGATCGCGAGAGTTCCATTAGCAAATCATTTTCACTTGTTTTTCTCAAAATGGGTATGAAAAGGTGTATGGAAAGTCATGGAATTTCGTTAAAGAAAAGTGTATAAAATCTACATGTCTACTGTTGATCTTGATATTTTTATCTAGAACAATAATACTTTCTTTTTGCTATCTTAAATAGCGATTTTTATTAACATTAAAATTGTTTTCTAGGTTACTTTTGATCCATTCAGCCTGCGTCACACAACTAGTTGGCGAACCGTAATGGATTGGTTCCACCGTGAAGTAAATGCAATTGAAAACGAAGCGAAACACTTTATTGATGACTCCTTCAAGACACTCAGGTCAGCGGAAGGTGCTTTTGACATGCTGCTGAAATTCCAACACATTCGATCACGAGAGGCCATTAATTCCCAGATGATGAAAAAATTCAACGACATCCTTGTACAGTTCTGCAAAGAGGTCAGGTCTTCAAGATGAAGTATAATACAATACATTAGGTGTACAGCTGCTGTAATTTAAAACAACACCTTTTCACAGTCGATACAGGGTCAGATTTTTGAGGGTCCACCATAATGTTACACATCGATTTGAGTCCGAGAAATGAATGATGCCACAATTATAGACGACTACAACAGCGAAAATACAGTATAATTTAAAATTCAAGGAAAAAAATGGGAAGTACTTGGTAATGATAGTGATAACGACTTGTGCTGAAGCTCCCAAGCTTGATTCTCAGTGACTCCAATGTCTGTTTCGACTTTCCTCTGATCTGTGTAGCTTTATCTTTAAATACCTGTAAAACAGAGCACTGACAGAGAGAGGAGATAGAGGGCGTCGCATTGGCTTCCATTAATACTAGTTATATGAACTGACAGAACTACCGACGTTAAATAAATTTTGCTTTCACCTGCACTTATCATTTTCTATCCAGGTGGATGCAATGTATGCACTTTTCAAGGCAAATGCAGACAAACCACCGATTTTCAAGAACCAGCCACCAGTTGCCGGTGCCATTAGCTGGGAGAGGTCTTTATTCTATCGGAATAAACACACTGTTCTAAGGTTCCAAGAGATGGAAGAAATGCTGAACAGTGAACAGGGAAAGGCGGTAAGGTTTCAAGTGTGTCTAAATTCTAAGGCAGTGTATCTTGAAAAATTCCTTACAAAATGTGAGAACGAAATATCAGCAAATACTGCGTGTTGCCTGTTCTGAGTTGTAGTTATCATTCTACGATAGTCTCGAAACATAAAACTCTTTTGTGTCTCTACTTATGAAAAATGAACGATATTGAGCATTGAGTGTTTTAATATAGCTAAGGGGAATGCATAAATCTCTCTTTTACTAATTAGACCTCAACTTAAATCTCAAGTTTTGCGTTTCAGGCTAGCAAGAGATATCTAAGTGTTGCTCGTTTGATGAAAGAATATGAAGATAAGAAGTACGAAGCATGGAAGGAGCAGGTTGAGGCAAATCTCATGATCTACCTCAAGAAGAACCTCCTCAGTAAACCCTCAGCGAGTTCTGCAGCCACACACAGGAGTGCAGCGGACGAGAACACTGTTTCAGATGAGGCAACGGAGCTCCTCAGTGGCCAAGGTTCTTTCTCTATAATTATCATGATTTGTACCGCGGTGATATGCAATGACTTTATGATACGACCTTCGCGGTTATGAACACAATTTAAGTAATTGCGAAAGATAAGCCTGGCTTTAAAGGGATTCGAACACATGCCCGTGACCCGTTGTACAACAAAAACTGGCAGAGATGGACCCACTAAAATTGACCTGCACCCAACAGATGTAGCTTCATAGCTCAGTTGTTTAGAGCACTACACCGGTATCGCAGAGGTCACGTGTTCGAATCCCGTTGAAGCCTGAAATTTTTTTCAGTCTTCTCTTTCGCAATTAGTTAAATCGCGTTCATAATCACGAAGGTCGGATCATAACGTCATTGTTCTCTCTCTGTGTTGCTACGGCATATTTTTAAGTTTGTCAAAAGACGAGTAGAAAAAAAGACAATTTTTTTTATTGAAGTCAAGCATGGCAATTATGTTTGTACTTGTAAACTACTCTTAGCGTGATTATGTTAACATATTATATAAAAATTAAGACAAGACGAAGTTCAGTTGTTCGAGATTAATGAATCTTGTTTACAGCCAGATAAGATCATAACTGTAATGATTATTAAGCTAAAACAAAATAAATGAAAAATCTGACAGACGAAATTTACAACATGTGTGCCACGAATCCAGTTCCTGCAGATGTCAGTTGAAATTTCTACCGTAAATATTTTGTGGCTTTGTTGGAAATGTTTGAGACTTTATACCATAGCTAGTCTCCCTCTACTAACTGTGTTTAAACAAAGCTTTATTTTTTGGAGTTGTTGCAAATGAACAAAATTAGGTTATTTTGTGAGAATTGATCAGCGTCGTTGCTATAGAAACCAAACAATTTACAAGAACACGAATATAAATGATATCCGTGGTACTAAATAACTGCAGGAGTTGATCACGTGCCTAGATACCTCAGAACAACACGCAGCTGGTGAGCCGGCTAAGCAGTGCTTTCACGTGTGGAAAGAATCAAAGCGAAGTGATGAGTGTTTACAGAATCGTCCACGTATGGGAAATAGATTGCCACAATAAGTCACCAAAATCTAAAAAAAATCAGAAAATCAACCTGTTTTACAGTATTGTATTTGATTTAGCTAAGATAGTCCAGGTAGATTTCATAATTTTGTTATGGGTTTTGGTGGCTTGTTGTCGCAACGCTACTTCTGAAACGTCGATGATTCTTTAGACACTCAGCGCTTCACTCTGCTTCTTTTCACACGTGAAAGCACTGGTTAGCTTGCTCAGCAGTTGTGTTCTGCCATATGGTATCTATAACCAGCATTTAAGTGTATTGCCTTGGTAAAATACTGGAACCGGAACTTCAGAACAGATTGGAAGTAAAAGAGATGTGGTTTCTGAGGTCCATGTAGAAGGCCCTTCAGAGTATGTACACCTGGATTGAAGATATGTTAAAGTTGGTAAAGAGTGTTAAAGAGCGTTTAAGGTAGTACTTGTGACAATAAAACGCCGAGTTTATGAAAAAATATGGCTACGAATGTTTAAGGGGTTGGAAAAAACGAATCGGACCAGAAAGATTGTTTTTGAATCAGTTGAAAAAGATTAATGGAAAGTCAAAGTTATTAGTTCTACATTGTAATTACTGGCGCTCAGCGACATGGTACAAAAATAAACTCAAATTTCAGTAACTGTGTGTACTCAGCCACCTTTAAGACTATAATATTTTACTTACAGTTTCTCATCCAAATGTACAATACGTTGTGGATTTTTCACCGGAACTGACTGAGATAATCACAGAAAGCAAGTACTTAGAGCAGCTTGGGTTCCAAGTACCGGAATTGGCAAGAAACGTAGCATTGCAGGTAAAAAGATTTTTTAGTATGAAATCAACCACCATTTAACCAACCAACAACCAATTAACGTACAATTCAAACAGCCATCGAACAATGCGACCAATTTACCAACCAACCACTCATTTAACAAGCCAACCAAACGTCCAACCAGCCTGATACACTCAACTAACCAGCTATACATTCAACCAACTATCCAACCAACCATCCATCCATCCCTCCAACCAACCATCATTTATATCACACGGCTTTTTGGTAGAACAGATTTTCTGTATAATTGTACATGTAAATTTGATAAAATTGCCGTGTTTAGATAACGTATTACCATACCATACCGTCTGTTCTTACAACCATCCATCCAACTAAACATCCATCCAACAAACCATCCAACCTTCCATCCAACTAACCAGACATCCAACGAAACATCCATCCAACCATCAAACCAACGAATCAATTATTCAACCAACCAACCAACCATCCATCCAACCATTATTTATACCACTCCCGTGGCTTTTAGGAAGAACAGATTTTCTGTATAATTGTACATGTAAATTTGATAAAATTACAGTGTTTAAATAAAGTATTACCATACCATACCATACCATCTATTCTTACAGCCATCTTTCCAACCAATCATCCATCCAACCATTAAAGCAACCAATCAATTATCTAACCAACCAACCATCCATCCATCCCTCCAACCAACTATTCTTCCAACTATCCATCCAACATCCATCCATCCAACCATCCAGCCAACGAACCAACCAACCATCTAACCAACCAAACATCCAACCAACCATCCATCCATCCAACCATCCATCCAACCATCCATCCAACCATTAAACCAACCAATCATTTATCCAACCAACCATCCAATCAACCATCCATTCTTCCAACTATCCATCCATCCAACCAAACAACCATCTATCTATCCATCCAACCATCCAACCCTCCATCTAACTAATCAACCATCCATTCAACAATCCAATCAACCATCTAACCAACCAACCATCCAACCAGCCATCAAACCAACCATCAAGCCAACCAATCAACTATCCAATTAACCATCAATCCATCACTCCAACTAACCATCCATTCTTCCAATTATCCATCCATCCAACCAACCAAACATCCATCGAACCAACCATCCAACCAACCATCTGTCCATCCAACCAAACAACTATGCATTTATCCAACCAACTATCCAACCAACCATCCCAGCCAACAACCCATCCAAACAACCAACCAACCATCCTTTCAAGCAAGCATCGCAATCAACCACCCATCCAACCAACCAACCATCTATCCATCCATCCAACCATCCATCCAATCAAACAAATATCCATTCATCCAAACAAACAACCATATATCCGACCAACCATCCATTCATGCATCCATCCCTCCAACCAACCGACCATCCAACCAACTAACCAGTTAACCAAGCAGTCAGTCAATCAACCAACTATCCAACCAAACAGCCATTTAACGAATCAACCAAATATCCACCAAACATCCAAGCAAACATCTAAACCGATCAACCATCGAACAGTCCAACCAAAAATTAACCAACCAATTAACGAATCAACCAAATACCATTTAAGTATCGAAACAAAAATCCAACCAGACATCTAACCAACCAAATAACCAACAAATCAATGAATTGACCAACCAATCAAATAATCAATCTTTTGTTTGTTTTTTTGATTGTACAAACAATCAATAATCGTTAATTACTTTTCTTGTGACAGGCGGAAAAATTCATCAAATATGTGGATGGCTTGAAGCTGATGCTGAATCGTTATCACGCTGTCCTAAGAAGTCTCGATAATGCAGAGGTCAGAAGAGCAATATGCATCTTACTACTCTATGTGTTGTATCCTGAAGTAGATACTGAATAGCATCAATTGACTTTTTGTTTGAAGGTTCTCTTTTACAGCTGTTTGGGCACCGATGGTGACAACAGTTTTGACAGCAGGTTAAGATTTCAGATATCTTGACACAACTTAGATGTTTCACCGAATCTAGTAATCATTCTCATATTTGATGCCGCATTTTTACTGAGAATAGAGCATCTTTTATAATAACTATAGAAGGTGAATTTCATCATTTTTATTTTCTTCAGACCCAATTGCTTGAAGATCACATCAAAGAGCTGAAGAGAGTTCTTCAACCAGGTTCCAAACGTCTCAACTGGAATTCGCTTGGAATTAACGACTACATCTCTCGTTGCGGACAGGTATAGAAATGGCGAGCATATAATTGTAGAGAATATTGTAGAAGACAGTTCTTTGATTTTATATTCTTCAATCTTGTCTGATTTTGTTGTCAATTTGAGTCATATCAAAGAATTAAGACGATTGTTACTATCTTTTTATGAATGATTTGAAGCCTTTTGACATGAATGATATAAAATGAATATTGGTAATCGTTGTACTGTTATCTTGTCTTGTAGGCAATCAGCAAGTTTGAATCTTTGGTAAACCAGATTCAGAAGAACGCCAAAGATATTTACAGTCGATTGGAGGCGATAGAGAACATAGTTTTGTTCAAACGGCCACCAGCGAAACTGGGAGGAATGCTTCCTGATGCCAAGGTGAAATACCTATAAAACAAGCATAAACATAGTATATATCTGTAAGGTTAGCTTGTGGTACGTTTTGTCTCCCTCCACATTGAAAAGGATTGGGTTGTGCCGTTCGTTTGATGGTTACGTATGTCAATACCCATTTGACTTGTACGAAATTCATCAGATTTGATCTGATATTATTTTGTCAATAAAGTGCAGATCATTATTTATGGCCACTAAATTTTTGCAAAAGACTTGTTTTCCATCTTGCATTTGTTGGATTTACAGTTTAGAGTAATCCATTTAGCAAACCGCTCAGTTTTGCTTTGATTGTTTTCACTTGTCAAACCATGATAGAAAAGGTAAACTCATGTTTGTCGTCTTTTGCTGTGCAGGAATATTTTGAGTTTCTCGAAAGATTTCGTGCTCAAGACCTGGAAATTCTAGCGCGAAAGTACCGTGCTATTGGCCCACTGCTCACGAAGATGGAAGGCCTCGTTGTTCACACTAACACAGGCCGTTCGCCTAAGCTGCAGCCTTATTATGCCTTCTGGGAAAACGCTGTCTTTGAAGCACTTACTAAGGTGTGTATTACATTAGTTGGTAGTAGATTTTTTACATCTGCCAAAAGGAAAATGAAAATCGACTACCATATTTCCTCGAATAAACGCTGCCCTCTAATAGAGGCTGCCCTCGAATATTAATAAAGGCCGCCCTCGAATAAACGCCGCCTTCGAATAAACGCGGGCGTTACGTTTGATTGTTTAAAAAAATAAACAACATTCTAAATAAATGCCACCCTCGAATACACGCCGCACCCAAATCATGAAAAATTTAATAAACGCCGCGGCGTTTATTCGAGGAAATACGGTAGTCTAGTATAGCTGCGTTACAGTCCTTTATTGCTTTCAAAAGAGACCACTCATTTCTTTTAAGCATTTCAGCCCAGGTAATTTATCAACATGCAACTTCTCCTTACATTTCTCAAGCAAAATAGTATAACTGATAATAAGAAACAAGGAATTGATCAAAGTGAATAAGCTGTGGAATTTGAAAAGCCAAATTCTCCCAAACTGTTTATATAGAAAGTATGGAGCTTAGTTGTGAGAATTTACGAAAACGTCATTTACCGTGTTTGGGGTATAAAGGGTCAAGATATCTCGCTGTTGTGGTATATCACGAACCTTGAGACAGTGTATAATCTAAGGGGTTCAGTGATTGTTTCGTATAGGAATGACCGTTTGTCGTTGACAGAACGAAAGCAGTTTCAGTTAGTCCATCACGTAGAAATTATTGACACTATATTCATAAAAAAAGTGGCTCAAGATCTGCGCTGTGATTGAATGTTCTTGAGTGCCACAAGTTGGGCATCCATCTGCGGTCTCGCTTTGATTTGTTAGTGACGCTGCTGATTGGCTAGGATGGATTTTTATTGTTACACTTTTGGTGTTATCTAGTCTAAGACCCACTTCAACACCCTTTACGCAGCAAAAACACATTCCTAGAAAAGATCAGGAATCCAACTTCTGCTAACTTGCGGCAGATTACGCTCCCGTCCAGGGGGAGTCAATGACTCCCATCCGCTTAACCCTACAGAAACCGCCTTTGGGTCATTACTTAAGACTCGTAAAAAGATTTAGCTTAGCTTAGCTTAGCTTTAGCTACAATCCGCGACAAAAATATTGAAACACTTGTGCTCCCCCTTCCCCATTTCAATGTTGTTTGAGCTAAATTTACTAAAAACTGAACGGTTACTCAGGATATTAACCAACATTGTGTTGGGGAGAGGGGGTGTTTCACTTCTTTTTGTCGGGGATTGTAGATAAGATCTCTGAATTCCTGTTTTAGTTAGTACCGTGATTGAAATTTGCTTCTGGGATTTCTTTAGATGGTAACAAAAAACCTGCAGCTCATTCAGAGTCAACTCCAGTCCCACCAGGCAATGTTTCAGATCGAGACTGTCTTGTCTGCACCAGAGATTGTTCTGTCTCCACCAGCCAGCGAAATTTACAAATTAATCATGCAATCCATCCGTGACATGGTTGAAGGGTAGGTGACGCATTGCAGCATCTCGGTGGAAACTTGTTTGTAAATGTTTAGTATTCGAAACTTCTAAAGCTGACTTTATTCGTTTCAAAAGTTTAAAACTTAAAGGTTATATCTGAGAAAATGAGTAACACCTAATTTGCCAAAATATATTTGTTTTCAACTGGAATTCAAGGTGAACTGGGAACATCTCGTTAGCGGCGTTTATATACAACATTTTTAGTCGCACATCCAGCATATGACTTCATGAATGCGCGTGTTCACTAACGACTTTCCTTCCTTGACTTGATCAAAACAACCGTGTATTATCACAAAACAGGTGAGCGTAGAATATGCGCGTGTAAAACGTCCTTACCTTTCCAAACAGTTATAATTAGCCTCACAATATTCATCCTTGTATATACGTTTTTTCTACGAGACAAATTAGGTTTTAAAATACGGATGTTATCTCTAATGCTGTAAAGCACTCCACCAGGGCTCGCTTATAGGGATGGTTGTTGTTTCTTCTTTTCCAATCTGGTGTATTGAGGGGGGAGGGGGAGGGTTAGTGGCTTGCTAATCACCCTTTCTCGCAGCCAGAGGCTGAATTGCCAAGGATGGAGCTTAACGAGGTCGGACTGTAGGAGCTGTGCTGCCGTCTAGGCGCTTGGCCCCAGAACACGATTCATACATAACCTCGGAGCACATCATCACAGCAAGATGTAATCAGCTGGAAGTCGAATTTGCTGAGGAAGGAAAACCGGAGTACCCAGAGAAAAACACTTGGAGTCAGATCGACAAATCTCAGCCTAAGTGCAGAGGCCGGGAAGGGAGGCGATCCCGGGTCGTATAGGTGGGAGGCGCAAGTACCTGACTCCCCTATAGGTGGCGTGTTCTTTACTTGGTGTCATCACAAAATGTTTCAGCAACATCATTACCTTCCTCAGGCGAGTCAGAGGAGGGCACCGATGCTACTGAAACTGATATTGAAGACGTCAAGTAAAGAATATAACACACCAATTACATCAAATTGGAAAACAAGAAACAACAAGGTTCCGTGAGAACAATTGTCTGCGCGAGTGTGACGTTGTAAAATATTACATTTTGAGAAAATTGGAATTCATCATCAAATTTGTCACATCAATAATAGTAAAAGTACAAAGTTTCGATGAGAGTGGCCTAAAATGGGCGAAGATATGTATATTTGAAGCTAAATACTTTTGTGGAATTTTTGCAACAAAATGTATGTGTTTAGCATGATAACGAGGCTTGCAGGGCATGCAATGACCTTCCACCATATTCTTTGTAAAATTGCTCAGATCTAAAAATTAATTGGTTAGCCAAATGTTGGGCTACATCTCTGAAAAGCTAAATACTTTTGTGGAATATTTGAAGCTAAATACTTTTGTGGAATATTTGAAGCTAAATACTTTTGTGGAATATTTGAAGCTAAATACTTTTGTGGAATA
>JAOCPT020617179.1:0-10017 GCA_026546935.2 Palythoa grandiflora
TTTTTTTATAAGAACAACTTTATAAGAACAACGAGGCTCAAATTTGTCAAAATTTAAGAACAATTTAAGAACAAGCTGAGGCTTGATAACTAGGAAAAATTTTGTGGTACCGTAGAAAATTGACTAAAACTTAACGATACAGCATGAAAAATAAAAACTAAAAAAGATTCCCTGTAAAGACTGCTCAACAAACAATGAAGGTAGTTCGTCTCTAAATTCAGCCGTACAATACATGTGTGACGCAAGGCGTTCATTTTCCAATACCTTGTTTTATTTTGCTTTTTTTTTCAATAAAAACCACTCTGAAATCGCCAAAAAATTAAGAACAATGAGCCTCGGCAAAATTTAGTAGTTCTTATAAAAAAAGCGTGTATTTTTGCCTCGTTGTAATGTTTTTATGAAGTTGTTCTTATAGAAAAAGAGTGCAATCGGTCATTCTAGCATTTATTTTTCGTCCACATTGTGATACATTCAACGTGCGCCAGAACCATGAATTATTTATACAAAGCGGAGAAAATGCTAGTGCAAAAAATCAGTGTACGTCGTAGATGTGTACACTTCCTCATTATTTGCTTAACAATCCGCTACAATCAAATCGATAGAACTTTAGTTTAAACTCAGGTATCTTGTAATAATATGGGGGAAGTAAGATAAAGTTCTGCTCCTTTAATACTCAGTATTTGGGATATTGGCCTCCTTGTAGACTGCGAGCAGTCTCTTTCTTTTCCTCGAAATCAGTCGAGTTTAGAAGCTCGAATGACGAGTTCTGCAAACGAAAACCGTTTAGAAACTGCTGACCGGCTGAAACCGTTTCGCTTGCAGAACTCGCCACTCGAACTTCTCAGTAAACTCGACTGATTCCGAGGAAAAGAAAGAGACTGCTCGCAGTCTAGCCTCCTTGTTCAACGTTTTGTTCTGCGCAAGATTGTTCTCTAAACAATTTCAGTCAAACTCAACATATACGAAGGAAAAATGACACGTGGGAGAAAACTAAAATGAAAAGAAATAGAAAAACAGTGATTTCAGTAAAAATTAATTTCTGTCTATTCCGATCGTCACATCCTGGCTCCATCCATATCCCTCCCCCAGGATATTTCAATTTTCTCGACCATTCTTGTGACTGATTATGGAATAAATTTTCCGTACGAAGACTGTTCACGAGACAAACCAGCCGCAGATATTGATGCTCTTAGTCTTGTTATGCGCTCAGGGTTCAGTCAGCATAACAGAACATAGAAGCATTAGCATAGCTCGCTCCTACAACCAGCTTAAAATCGCGGGACCCATGTACTTGGTGTAAGATTTGTCGATCTCACTCTCACTCCGAGGGTTTTTCTCTGGTGTTCTGGTCCCTTTTCACTCGAATTAGGCTCAGTCCCCACTTATTATTATGTCACTCACAGTCGTTTACGAACAAAAATATAGGGTCGTTGATCGGGTAAAAAAGTTAAAAAAATCGGATATTTTGTCTTTTGTGTGCATAATGTCGCTTTATTTTTTAAACGTTTAGTGTTTTTCTGATATTATAAAGAGTTTACATTTTGATTTTACATTGCATTATTTATACATTTGGTAGTAGTTATACTCCACTTCCCACTGGCAGAGTTGCGAAAGAACAACTTTAGAAGAACAACGAGACTCAAATTTGCCAAAATTTAAGACCAATTTAAGCTCAGGCTGAAGCTTGATTACTAGGAAAGTTTTTGTGGTAGAAAATTGACTAAAACGCAGCGATACAGCATAAAACGTAAAAAGATTCACTGTAAAGATTGCTCAACAAACAATGAAGATAGTTCGCCTCTATAAATTCAGCCGTACATTACATGTGTGGCGCAAGGCGGTTTCATTTTCCAATACCTTGTTTTATTTTCTTTTTTTCAATAAAACTCCCCCTCACAGAAATAAAAACAAATTAAGAACAAATTGAGGCTGAAATCGCCAAAAAATTAAGAACAATGAGCCTCGGCAAAATTTACGTGTTCTTATATTTAAAAAAAAAAAAATCATGTAATGCGCGATGCCTGTGATGTATTCTCTTGAACATGTTTCAGTCGTAAAAAATTTTGATTTACTTGGGC
Source organism: Palythoa grandiflora (assembly GCA_026546935.2). Lineage (NCBI taxonomy): Eukaryota > Metazoa > Cnidaria > Anthozoa > Zoantharia > Sphenopidae > Palythoa > Palythoa grandiflora. The sequence goes on from JAOCPT020617179.1 coordinate 2,079, forward strand.
CATAAAATAAAATTAACTTGTATCAGTATGTTATTTACATACATTGATAGCTGTTTCTACTGTTTTTTGCAACTTTCAAATGTTTTGGTCGGTCGGACGACTGTAAACAGTAACTAAACATAAAAAATATGTGGGAATGGCCGAAATCTGAGCCGTCTCAAGATTCATTAAACATTAACTGCTGCATGGCTTGGATGACGAACCGACTTCCTTCGAAAAAAGACTTTAAATAGAGTATTATTTTGTTATTTATTTGCACCGAGAATCAAAATAAAATTCAGATAAAAATGCTGAAGTTGTACGTGTTATCCTTGATCGTATGAACCTCTGCTTGACCAGAAGTTTACTTTGCACGCAAATCATGATCCATGCATGGTTTGCATGCAGTAGATATTATTTCCATCTGGTTTTAGTGGTTTAAACCAAGCTACTTGAGTCGCGCGCGATTGATAAAGAGTTCTGTTATATTACTGAATCCTTTGCCTTTGGTATGTCACGTTGTGCTTGCTCAGTTTCTGTTACGATTACATCACAAAGTCCAAACAAGTCTGCGCGTTGCTGAAAAGAAATGACTAGCACGTGTAGGCCGTTAGGCCGAAAATCATTTTCCAGCCGGTTCATCGAATTACTGAGTAGTAAACAGGAAATGAATATTGAAGCGTATCTTTCTATACTAACTCACTAATTGGGTCGCATGAAGGATTCTAATTAGCAAGCTTGAGTCGCTATGGATCTCCCAGAGCATTGTAACTTGGCCGTGTGTTATCAGGGATAATGTTTAGTCTTGGCTTAAAAGACTAAACGCTAAGGATCATTCCTCAGTTAAAAAATATAAGTTTAAGTTTTCTCCGGGCGTTTTTTAATATTGTGACCCCTTCGAATTCTATCAAAACATTTTTGATAAATTAATATTCTAACCTTCTGAGTTTCATCAACAACTGAATAACTCTTAAACAGTGCACAGAATAGATCTCTTAACGGCGAATGCCTAGAGCTGATTTTTAACGGAATGAAATATGAAAAATAAAATTAAATACAAATTCAGAATGAACTGCAATAAATTGTTTGTCGCGGTGCTTATGAGTTTATAATAAACTTCAGCAAAGATTCTAGAATGTTGCATTATTCAATATGAATATTGTAAAGGTTTCGAGGTTCGTCTATTTGCGCTCCACCCCCTTTTTTCCCTGCGGGAAAATTAGAAAAACATTTGTAATGTTGCAAGTTTTTTTTTACCTGAAAGAGTTAACACAAAAGCAAAGTTAAAGATAGTGCTATTGAAATTTAAGACACGAAATCCCTGATTTTAGATGAGGAGCGCTTTCCTCATAAAAAACCAATTCCGTCGGTTTAATTTACGTTGTACTTGTTCTGGTCTGTATTAATAACTTTCGGTTTTCAGACGATTACAGTCGGCAAAGTGGCACCTAAATAAAACTGTTCATTCAATTTCCCACACTCCACGGTTAACAGTCCGTAACCAACAAGCATTCGTTTGGAAAATTAAATACCATTTTCATCTTACAAATGCTCTTTTTTGTCTAATACCGCAGTATTTAGTAGTCATTTTAAGATACTAAACGAGGGAACGTTACGTTAATAAAGCAGTGACTAATATAAATGGTATTTGAATACTAAGGCAGGAAGAAACTTATGTTCACGAGCCATCTTAATTTTCCAAATTTTGTCCAAACTTTTAATATCAGAGCATATGAAGACGATAATATATTATTTTTTACAGAAAAAGTCTTAAGGAAGAATTTAGATTATTTAACGAAAAGATTCTCACAAAATTACCATAGTTTGAGTTTGATGATCCATAGGTTTTGTTATTATTATCGATGCTATCTTTTGCGGATCCCGCTAATTTGAGAGAATGCTTCCCGGCATTTTCTTTTACCGCCAATGGTCTGGTGGTTTCTCTTTATAGACCGGATTCAGTTAATTTGACACAGCACGAAGCAACAAAAACAACAAACACTACACAAACCTTTTTAATCTATTACTTGTCAAACGATTAATTTGTCCCAGCAGGCCGGTAACATCATTATACGATCGAGTGAGCCGGAGAAAATTGAAATAGCAAACAAACCCAAATATGCTGAGTTCAAGTTTTGGCAATTGCTGCAAGTTTTTGAAAAATACTTAGTGTCAAAAAATATATTTATCTTTGAACCTGCCAAAATTTTATAAAGTAACGCATTTTGTGGCTGTCGTTTTTCCTCATCGACTGACAAAGCCGACTGTTTGAATCAACTCCACTCATTCCTAAATCTGGACGATTGCGACAGTCATTAATTCTGAAGCTAAGTGATTGAAAAAGTGACGGCTAAAAGTCGCAACGCCGGGGACTATACTGTACTGCACTGTGCTATGATAGTTTGGTGTATGATAAGCAAATATTAAGCGTAATACATACAGATAAAAACCTCAAGTGAAGTAATAGTAATGGTTTAAAAAGCAGAACTATGTGTTGGGTTATGTATTTTTGAATTATATAACTTTTTTGATGATAAAGACGAAATCCTGAACTAAAATTTAAAACTGATCTTTCGGCTTGGTCAGTTCAATCTTGAGCTTTCTTGCTTCAATTACAAAAAAGTCTTTGAAGTGAGAAACGTGTTTGTTTGATCTCCGCACAGTTTTCTGTCGTTTAATACGACTATCTGGACCGCTCTCTTCGACTTCATATCTGACGACGTGTGCACAAGTAGATTTTTTTTTCTGAAGAAAAAATTAACATATAAGAATAGTAGTTTTAACTTCGTGTTGTCTTGGAAAAAAATATTAAAAATCCAAGAAGTAAAGATCCAAGCAATTGCTTTCTTCTTCGGTGAAATAAAGCATTGCTTTGCTTTGCTTTCACCGATTCACGGCTTCGTGAAATAATTTAGCATTTGAGAAACGGTTACATGGTTCCAACTTTTGGTGCGACCAAACTATAGATCCTTTTACATTCTCGTGTATTTATTTGCAAAGAGTTAAAAATTCTTTCTAACGTTTTCGTTTACGTATACTATAAAGAAAGGAAATCTTTACTCTCCTTGTGGTTAGGACAAATAGAAAAGGCGTTGATGACAGAGAGACAGTAATCTTTTTGACCTTTGCTCGAGTCCTGCTGGGTGGAAAAAACATTAGAACCGCATCGCGTCTTATCATTCATCACTTAACTTTATTGAGAACAAACGTTTGCAAAATGGACAAACAAGCTGTAATAACAGATTGGCGAATGAATTGCTGTCACAGCTTTGCAAAAATATCAAAGTTGTCAAATATAACATTTGGAAATTCGATAAACTAACGTAATATTTTTGATGGATTTAAAAAATAAATTACATCTGGCAACAACTTATTTTTAAAATACTTTACCTAAAAATGTTACATCATTCTTAATCATTTTTGCAAATTATACAAGAAATTAGGTTTATCTTTTGTACAATGATTTATCAAATAACTTGAAACACTTCTCCATTGTTCTCTTAAATTGATTTAGGTAAATACTTGAAAGCGAATCATTTCGATAGCTGTCAAATTGAAAGCATTGTTCTTTTTAAATAAAACACAGAAATAGTGGTTTTCACTCGATCAATTTTATTCTCAATCTGCCCAGAAAGAGAATTTTTGTTTTTTAAGCTTTTGTTTCACATCCTTAGAAACTAAAACCCGTTTTGACTCGTTACGATTTAAAGAGAGCTATCTTTATTCTATGCTCATTTGCGGAAATCTTCATTTAAAAATAGGAACAGATTCACTCTTAGATAAATATTCCATGAACAAATAATGTTACGTTTTGTCCCCTAATTTCCTTGCTGTAAGTGTTCAGAGAAACTATAGATTTTCTTGCTTTGGAACAATTGTTTGTATTGATGAACAGTCATTTTGAGAAGATTCTCCCGTGTTTAGCCATTCACTCGATGAACTTACGTGAAGCGGTCGCGACAATAAACTTGCCACGCTCGCGCTCTCTAGATACGGATGGGTTTTAAGATGAACCTTCAGATGTTTTCTCAGTGAACTGGGATGTGTGTAGCTTTTCTCACAGCCCGAAATTCTACAAGTGTACGGTTTGTCGGACGTATGAACGTGGGAGTGTTTCTTTCGGTCGCTGGAGTTTGCAAACCGTCGATTACACCCTTCGAACTCACAAACAAATGGTTTCTCGCCCGTGTGAGTGCGTTTATGAATTTTCAAATTCTCTGAACGAGCAAAGAGTTTCCCACATCCGGCAAATGGACATGGGAAAGGTTTTTCCCCGGTGTGCACACGTATGTGATTTACAAGCTTGTACTTGGCTTTGAACGGTCGGCCTCCTCTCGAACAATCTTGCCATAAACACACATGTGGGTTATTTTCTGGGCCGCCAACGTGTTCCATTGTAATATGTTTGACGAGGTTTTGCATAGTATTGAAGGTTGTATCACAGGCCTTGTTGCTTTTGCTTTTGGCGTCAATCCATCGGCACACATGTTCTTGCTTTACTTGCGGTCTAACGTAGCGTAGAAAAGCGCCGGTAGTCGAGAGCTCAACGGTTGGGATTGAGTTTACTTTGCCTTGGTTTTCGCTGGTTAAAATCTGTTGCGTATCAGCAACAGCTGCCGGTACTTGTGGAGTGCTAGTGACAGGGGTTTGACCTTCGCGTTGGGTAATTGGACTACTGTGGCTACTATGAACGCTTCCATTGCTAATGGGAGAGTTTGCGGCCGTCACTGAAACAGAAACCGGTAGATTTATTGGTACTTGAGACCCGCAAACACCACCGTTCGCATATAAGAGCGATGCAGTTGGTGCATTGCACACCGGAGTTTCTACTGGTTGTGATACAGAACCTGGTGGAGTTTGGAGTGTCGCGTTGACCAGCCCAGAGACAGCGTGTTGTTGTGTTGCTACTGATATGGCTGGGTTTGTGGCGGCTAAGAAGCCCTGCGGCAAACCGGCATGGGTCAGTGCGTTCAGGTGAAGCGATCCTTGCTCGGCTGTTGTGGAACCAGCATGAGCCAAACTCGAGGTCCCCGGAAGGTGGTCTCGTCGGATAAGAAAATCTCTAGGAGCGAATGCGGGATACGCAACAGGCATAGAGTAAGTTGGCTGCATGCTGTACGCTCCCTGTGAATTTGTTCCAGATAGGGCATCCAAGATGGTGTGAGTACCAGGACGGAGGCCAGGTATGTGAGAGGTATTCTCCAAGTATGTGTGGTGAAAAGCTGCATTTGGTAATTCTTGGTTAAGTTCAATGTTTTCGTTAATTCCAACTCGAGGCACTGCGAAGGAAGGCAGTGTATTGTTGTGAGGCTGGATGTAATCTAGAAGGGTAAAATTTCTCTTCATTGACCCCACCTCCATTTAACGGTCTCTGTGATATTGTGGTTTTCAAATTCGCTTTCTTCACGGCAGGCGAGGAATAAATCTGTCTTGAAGTTGAAATGAGCAAACGACCAAGTGCCGTAACAATGTTGAAAATGATCCGACCGAATGGTGACCTGTTAGAGCTCAGCATGAATTCATCTCTTGGGGGTCGATTTGGTGTTTATTTTCCATTGGTTGCTATTGTTTTGATTGACATCTTTACAAACATATTATCTCTTAAAACTGCAACGATTAGCCACTGTACGCAGCCGTAGAGCTATAAATCAAACTCACCAGCACGGCAAATCGCTGTGAAGAGACCGTGATCATAATGATTTTCACATGCCTCTCGTAAAAAATAGCCTTAGGGCTTCATCTCATTTTTGCAAAGTCTGGTCTTTGTCAATGTGAAGTTCAAAACAATCCTGGTGGACCGTAAGGGTCAATTTCCTCGGGACTTTTAATCTTGTTAGAGGCGAGAAGATGTCTTTTCAATACGTCACAAGCGTTACCTTAACTTTACTTTTTTTAGCTTTATGGTTTTACGTATACCAGAAGTTTCGAAATTCAATCTGGGTTCTTTCCTTGGCAATGGCGAACCTATTGCGACAGCTTTGCAGATTTTAGACATAAAACTCAGTAAATTAAGGCTTTTTTGTTATTGATTTATTAAGTGAATTTGATATGAGATTGAAGAAATCATATGATTTAAAGATCGAACGACGACTGGGTCGGCGACCTTTGATAGACAAGCCAAAGTGATCGAAATCTCCCCTCTTAGAAATTTAACTTAAATCTATTTTAGTATTCGAGCCGGATTCTTCGGGTAAAAAAGTTTCTGAGAGATTATCTTGCGCAAGAATTCGGTGTGTGCTTGTTTCAACGAGTTATTGTTCAACTTCCGTTTGTTAAAACACTTCTATTACTTCCGTTCCTTCACTCAGTATATTTATAATTGACAAGCAGTGAAATCACGTCCCAATTTCGAAACATTCCTATTCTATGACTCAATTTATTTTTGGTGTTAGCCTACTTGGCAGAGCGGACAACTCGAAGTTGAAACTGATAATCAATATTGCATAGCCATAGGCATACTTTTTTTTAAAAAAAAAAGAGAAGCAATATTAAAACTGTCGAACTAAAAAAATTTTTCTCCCTTAACAAGTAGCATTTCCACTTCACACCTCAATAAATTTGTCCAGGAAATTTCTATTTATTCTAAATATACGATTTCTTAGATTGTCAATTTCGATTGGAGACGTGGCAAATCGTGTTGGTTCAAAAATTTTCAGTTGTTAAATCAAAATTGAAATATTGGGAACTTCGAAAAGCTGTTTGAAATTGGCCATGTTTACAGAACTTAATTTTCCGTCCTTGTAGAGCCAACTGTAATTCATTTGTTCCCCTGCATAGATGAAGCGTGTATGAAGAGCTAAATAAGTTAAACAAAACTGGGCCACCGCTAATATGAGAAAATATTTACGTTAAGATAGCGAAAACTTGACAAATATTTATCGACTGCACAGGTATTTTTATATTTTTGAAAGTCCAAAGAGCTTCATTTTCCACTTCATCTTCAAGTCTAACTTGACTTGGCTAGATAGCGATAAAAATCTTTTTATAAAAGGAAAAAAATATCTATATTTGTCAAGAGGACGTCTTGAAAAGGCCAAGTGTGGAGTAAAAATTAGATGAACAGTACCCTGCTTTGTTAAATGTTAATGTAGGTTTTTTAAGCGTGGAAATTCTTGACGCATTTTTATTAAATAATTTGAAAACAACTGCGGCTCGAATTCTAATGCAGTTTTTTTTAACTTTTGGGACATCAAATTTCCTAAGGTTTTAAAAAATTCACAACCCACGTGGCCAATTTACAAGATTTTGTCACACAAAGAAAACAAGTTTGGCATTCATTTACGACCGATGGCATTCTTTCCGCTTCCATTCCGTCACTTTTAAGTTTTATCTGTAGACAGAAGCACATTTTCAGAATAACCCAGGCTGAAATCAAAACTGCAAAAATTTGACAAAATGACTACTCAGACAAAACCTGTTTAGTTTTTATAAAAAATAAATCCGTTATGACTGCAGACAAAAGTATGTTGTTCCACCTACTTTATTTCCGTTATGGCCAATCAAAATTATTGAGCATAGGTTTAAACTCATAGAGACTGCACGTGTACCAGGCAATCATAACACTCTTCATTTTTTTTTATAAGAAAGTCTTATTTTTGGGCCCAGGCTGAATGTTCTTAAATATTTTGGGGATATTCAGTTTGAAATGTTCTTAAAAATGTTCCTAACATGATATGTGTTTGTCAGTTTGATGTATATACGCTTTTTTATACGTTTTGTTAAACAGAATTATGATTTTTTTATCATGTTAAGGTTACCGTATACCTTCAGGGGTGTTTTGCATCAAAACGATACAGCGCATCTCTTTTAAACCGTAGATACCTAAACCCATATAACAAATTAAAGCTTATAGAGCGGGCTTTCGAACTATATTTTAAAAAAGCTTTGAATTAAAATGAATCTTTAGATTTTTTACGTTCTCTAGAGATAAGCGACAAAATCGCCTTTCGAAAGTTACAAG
>JAOCPT020617263.1:0-10017 GCA_026546935.2 Palythoa grandiflora
AGTAGGATGGGTGGGAGGGGAGTAGGATGATTGGGAGGGGAGTAGGATGATTGGGAGGGGAGTCGGATTGGTGGGAGGGGAGCAGGATGGGTGGGAGTAATGTATCTAAGGATCTTGCCACCTCAGAAATAACAAAAGTTAGTAGTATCAGGTAGGCAGAATTACAAACTTGCTGGTTCTCATGAGCTCAGATATATGAAGCAGCAGCTGACAATCAACGCAGTAGTAAACACATGTGTACACATATAGAAATTATTGTTTGCTTCAAAAGTATAACCACAGTAGAAACTACTAGAGCTGCATGGCTCAATTTAACAGCTTTCAACCATTTGTGACATCATGGTAACAACGCTGGGAAAAATATTTTACTATAGATAAATTCATACTTCTTTGAATGTTTCTAGTAAGATTATACACTCAAATAAAGCTAACAGGACATTTTGTTATTCATTATTTTTCATTTTGTCACACAGCTGGTAACTTAACTTCTGATAAGACATGATTATAATCATTTTTATGACAGTTTTCTGATGATTATATATTTGTATGTTAACTTCCTTACACTACTTTCATTTAAATTCTTTTTTTAGTCGACATCAGGTGAAGAAATAACATTAGATGACTTGAAAAAAGTTGCTGAAGGTACAGTGTATGACATTTAAGTATTTTGCAAAAAACAGTATTTAAATTTTGACTGCTGGTTGGGCATATTCATTGTATGCCTTAAAGCTTTGGAATAATTATAAATTACAACCTAATTAATATGCAAGTGTCAACTAGTATTGCACTTTTTTAGAGAAAGTACATTTTATTTAAAAGACGTCTATTTTGTAAAAACTTGCACTGATCATGCAGTAAGTGGATGTGAATATTATTTGTTAGTGCTCACCAGTTCTAGTTTGATTCCTTTACCCTTTGCGTTTGTCTAATTATAATATGCAATTCACTCATAAAAATATCCAGCCATAAATAGAGCATTCATTTTATAGAAGGAGGAGAAGGGGGTGGGGGGTCAAAAGAATTTAGGGGAGAGTCATTGACTTTTTACGTGCACAAAAAAGGGGGGAGTGGTCAACATAAATTAATGGCACAACATTGAGGGGGATCACTTTTTTAACTACTAGGGGGGGAGTCACATTTTTTAATACCATATGTAAAGGGAGAACTGGGAAATATTACTTTTATACGGGTCATAACAATTCCTTGGGCCCACCCCCCTCTTCCCCTCTAAAAAATGAATGCTCCCTTACTTCATTGATTTCTAAACTGTCTGGTAAGATTTATGTACTCTTGAACAGTGTAATTTAAACCACAACATGCATTTTACATAATATTACAACGGAACCTACAAATTAAACTAAATTAATTCACTTAAACAGTTTGATAATTTTTTAACTTTTACACCTGTAAATTGTTTCATTTCACTACTTATTGGCTATTGCCACAGATTTTGGTTTGAATTTTGCAATTTGATGTTTTTTTATCAAGTGTACATTATATAATACTGAGGTTGATTTATTTTTAACAAAAGTATTAAAACATCTTCTGGATGGCTGGGAAGGAGGGTTCCCTGTACGAGTAGAGGTTCCCCAGCAAAATCAGAGGTAAGCCACAAAACCTTAATTTTTATCAACTAGCTGTGAAAGCCAATTTTAATTTCTTACATACTAGCTACAACATTTTAATTTTAAACTTTTCGTATTTCCTGGGAATAAACGATACAAAATATCCACAGTTCCATGTATTTGAATTTGCAAAGTAATCAAAGACATAATTGTCTTTTTGCATTTCAATTTATCCATTTTACTAAAAAGAACTTCACTTATTCATAAATTGAAATAATTTCATTTTTATCTTGGGAGAAAAATTTAACATAAAGTCACACTGTCATCATTTAATACCCATTCTATATTTTGTTTAGCCTCTCCGGAAACAGTGAAGTTTTAAATTCTGTGCAGGAAAATACAGTGCAATTTCCTCAACCTGGTGGTTAGTAAAATGCTAAGTTGTAGTAAATCAGTGCATATTTATAAAATAATTAATTAATTTACAATTAATATATATATTTAACTTACTGTATGTTACCTGCAGTTATAGTACAGGCTAGTTTCCATATAACTGTAACAAACTGCTAGCAGTGCCAGGATATGCTGCCAGTACATCACCAATTGATCCCAGACAGTGCTAGGACATGCTGCCAGTACATCACCAATTGATCCCAGACAGTGCTGGGACATGCTGCCAGTACATCACCACTTGATCCCAGACAGTGCTGGGACATGCTGCGGGTGAGTTGCCGGTGGATCCCAGACTAGGACATGCTGCAGGTGAGTCGTTGGTGGATCCCAGACTGGGAAATGCTGCAGGTGAGTCGCCAGTGGATCCCAGACAGTGCTGGGATATACCATGGGTGCGTTGCCGGTGGATTCCAAACAGTGCTGGGACAATGACTTGGTCATGCTCCATATCCATGTGACCTTTATCCAAAAATATTTTCTTGAAAATAGTGTTGACAAATGGCAAATAGACACCTTTTATCAAACTCAGCCATTTGCACAAAAATATTTTTGGATAAAGGCCAAGTGGATATAAAGCATGACCAAGTTATTTTCCCAGCACTGTCTGGGATCACCAGCAATGCACTGGCAGCATATCCTAGCTTTGCCTGGGAGCACTGGGGATGCACTGGCAGCATGTCCCAAGCACTGTCTGGAATCACCAGCAATGCACTGGCAGTATATCCTAGCTTTGCCTGGGAGCACTCTGGATGCACTGGCAGCATGTCCCAAGCACTGTCTGGAATCAACCGGCGACATACCAGTGATATACCAGAAGCATATCCCAGCACTGCTGGCAGTTTGTAACGATTAAATGGAATATATCCTTACTGTACGTGTTAGAAGACCTTATCACTGATTGCATGCATTACATGTTGTTGTTTTATTTGTATGAACTTAAATTTCTGGAAATATGTTACCAAACAATACTGGCAGTACTTAAAATCTTTTTTAGTACAAGTAGACTTAGTCTAATTCCTATCCAGAGCTTGATGTAGCTTGATTGTCAAGATTTTGGCCACTGTGAAAGTCAATTTTGCAGAGGATGAAAACCAGAGTACCCAGAGAAAAACCCTCAGAGTCTGTTTAAGATATGAGTAGACAAATACCAGCCCACAGTCCCTGCGCAGCTCAAAATCATAGATACACCATAGAGGTGGCAGGTTGTGAATGATGACCACTGTCGTAATTGCTCATGAGTGTATAAATTGAGGTTTGGAGATGTAAAAATTGGCCTAAAAAACTGACCTCAACTTACACACAGGCAAAAAAGTACAAAAACAAACTTTTGAAAAAGTATTGATTTTGGACCCAAAAATGGGTATTGACTTATACACAAGCAAATACAGTATACCAACATGACATACCAGTAATGTACCAGCAATTACAGTATACCAACCTGACATACCAGTAATGTACCAGCAATTACAGTATACCAAGCAAATACACAATCAAATACAGTATACCAACCTGATTTTATGGTAATCTGTTCACTGCCTTACACAGAGAGTGAAATTTTGCATCAATCATAAAGTTTTCATGATATTACTTGGAGGTTTTCATTGCATTTGAAAGTTATTGCCAATCACTAATTTAATTGTTTACATTGAAATATTCCCACATAGATGAAGGAGGAGGTTCTTTGTTACCCAGAATTCCATACGAAGCGGGTTACCACCGCTTTACCATTCGAATAGAAAAAATTGGGTTGAAAGATGCTGGAAACTATATCAATTGTTTTTTTACTATCTCAGTTAAAGGTATGATACCTGAGACAAATATTTGCTTTCATTATAATGAGAATGCCTTAGTTTCTTATTATATTTGTAATTTTTGATGTATTAGCTATTTTTAGTTACACTTGAAAATTGGAGGTTAAAGAAAGTTGTATGTATGTATGTTCAAATTTCTATCATCATATTAAGGAACCTTTATCTCCAATTTTTTAAGACAGATATAAGAAGATGCTGTCATCAAAATTGACATCATCATCACCACCACCATTCATTTACAGTAATATACCCTTTCCACTCATCAGCTTGCATGTTATATTTTTCCGTGCTCTTAGAACGTTTTTATATTCCTCCCTGTTTGTTGAGTCAAAACTCTTCAAATTCTATCGCTTTCTATCATCTAAGGCTGAGTAGTTTTAGGTCTACAGTATATACATACCTGTCCTCAGGTATCACACAATTTTAAGTCCGTGCAGCGTTTTAGCTAGCTTTCAATTCTTCTGCTGTTGTGACTTCTTCTTATGCTTTCATCTATTTATTTAATATTTATATATTGTAATCCATAAAGGTTTCCCCTTTGCGTGGATGAAGTGCTGTGTGATAATAAAATAAAGAGCAATTACATATATTTCTTAAACTCATTAATAATGCATGAGTAAGTGGCCTCATTTGGATCACATGGATGGCCCCTTGATACCCGGTAAAGAACATAAATTATCCAAACACGCGTGATTAGATATCCAAACACATGTGTTAGGATATCTTGGAAATCAATTACCAAAAGAATGCAGCACTTGAACAAATGTTTATTAACTTCCAGGATTACAGTAACCATTCTTTGCAGTTAACATTAATATTTACAGTGCAACTAAAGAACATTCCTGACAATGAATAGTATTTGCCATTGCTCGTTTTCAGATGCAGCGGCGAAATACTTGGAATCTTTAACCTACATTATAAAAACATTTTTTTAAAAAACTCAAAGACAAACCCTCGTCACTTCTGTATGCTCGTGCCTACTTCTTATTCTTATAATCCAAAGGATAGAATGCGGATGCACCCTTCACCTCCTCTAAATGCCTCTTTAGACCTCATACGATACCGTACAACGTTCGCCCAGGATACTCGGCCGGCTGCCCTTTTTATTTGCAATTAACTTCAACCACGAACTTGCTCAGCCCGACAGTGTAGTTGAGAGTGATACCAAGCATGTCTTGCAATTCCGAGGTTAAAAAGTCAAAATGGGAAGTTTTACTTTTCCGGATAACTACCATTTTGATAAGTATGTGCTTTGTCAAACAAATTTACTTCTTCTTGCAAAGTTTTTAGCTCTTGAAGAAGTCACCGCCTTCATCCAGGGCGTTGAGCGATTAATGAGGCAAACGTTTAAATGATCAAAACCCAGCTTGATATGAATAATTACGTCGTAGATAGTTAATGAGCATTGCATTATAGTGACACTTCTCACACTCATTTGCGTGTTTGTTATTTTAAAACTTCTCATCCTTGTAATTTATAACTGTTACAGACGTTAACTCTGTGAATATAGCTAGTTCTCAGGACACGCCAATGAGTAACCGAAAGGAAGGAAGTTACGTACTTTTTGGTGTGGATGTGGAGATACAGAAAGCATTAGAGAAGTTACCAAGAGGTAATTTGAAACTGTATTTTGCAGGTCAAGGGGTATGTTTGTCAATTTTAGTAGTTAATAATATTGATCATGAGCTTTTGGAATTTGAATGGAATGCGAATATAAAATTAATTATTAGCCCACGTGAAGAGTGACAACATTTACAACACAAGATTTTTATCTTCAGACAAGCCACCTCCATCCCTTTTGTTTTCGTTTAGTTGGCGCCATTTTCAAACGAAAAAGAGCGGGAATCGCAAGAAAACATTCGCTATGTGTGCCCCCATGCACTGCTGGCGAAATTCAGGCAATCAAATTCGCTGCGGTCGGCGTGCAAATTCGCCTAGTGTGTCCCCGGCTTTAGGCCGTGAAGGTTGAAGCTGATCTTCATTTTGGTGTGTTTTTATCTTCCCTCTAAAGAAATACATTTTTAAATTTTGAGACAGGAAACGCACCACAGTATTTTGCATCATCGGACTTTTGTTCTTGTGTTTTAAATTTATTGTTTTTGTTCCTAAGTTTAGTTCTGTCTTTAGTAAATATCAATATTTTTTTAACTGCCTAACCATTTTTAAAGTGTTGTGCAAAAACATGATTACATTTTGTTAGCAATAGTACTTCGAAATTGCATTTAAAGCTTGTTGTCTTGTATTCCTTACGACCCGTGAGTGTTTCGTTGCATGTCTCATAATTGCTTCAATTCTACTTTTTTTTAGGAACCGCGATATTCTTTGAATTTAAACATTACAAACCAAAGAAAAACTTTATAAGCACGAAATGTTTTGCTTTCATGGAACTTGATGAAATTCGGCCTGGACCAGCAGTTATAGAATTGTAAGTACTGTTCTTACTTTCCTCCTCTTCCAGTGCCCCCTTGCTGCTGCTTCTCCTGCTCCTAATCGTACTGCACCCTTACCTGCTCCAGATCTTACTCCACCTCTTCCTGCTCCTAATCTTACTCCACCTCTTCTTGCTCCTGATCTTACTCCACCTCTTCCTGCTCCTGATCTTACTCCACCTCTTCCTGCTCCTGATCTTACTCCACCTCTTCCTGCTCCTGATCTTACTCCACTTGTTACTGCTCTTGATCTTACTCCACCTCTTCCTGCTCCTGATCTAACTACCTCGTTCTGTCGCTCGAGCTGCTATGTCGAGTTCCTCTTCCTTTTTTAATGTACTACTCTTTCAGCTCTTTTTTTTTGTTCTTTCTTTTTGTTCTTTTTTCCTGAGGTTATTTTGCTTTTACCCTTTTTCTCCCTTCACCTTTTTACTCATCACTCGCATTTTTGTTCTGCAGCTTTGCCTATTTCAGTGTGTTCCTTTTTTTCCGTTTACATCTATTTCTTCATCTTCCTTTTCCTTTTCCACACGGAGCTTTCCTTCTTCCTCCTGCATTCTCAGTGTAGAGGATAAAAGCAATTACCTTGTGGCTGTAATGCAGATAACAATTGCTAAGAAACAATGGTGTAATCCTATTGCATTTCGATTATCTTCTTTAAATTATGAGCACTTTATAATCTTTTGTGTTGCCACAGTGACTTCTTTTCTTCTTGTTCCATTCAGATACCAAAAACCAACGGACTTTCATAGGAAGAAACTAAAGTTGCTGACAACAAAATCTTTATATTTGCACCTAAATCTTACAATTCACGATGATTAATGCTTTAATGTGGGATTCACTACAAATTCATCTTGGGATGGTGTATAAAAGAACGGTTACAGAATTTTGTCTTCAACATGTACATAAAACCACTATGTTGCATCAATTACTTATACAATGGAAAGAAAAATTCAGATAGAGGTATTTTATCAATTAGTTTCACCTCCAGGAAACGTTTATATTTAAGGAGGCTTGTTTGACAAGCTTTTATCTTTTATGGTTCAGATGCACGATTGTAGGTTCAGTACAAAGTGTGCATGATAGCACAGTTTCTAGGTTAGTGTTTTCAAGATCAAAGGTTATCTGGACAGTATTCAGGGGAAAGAAACCTTTTTTGCTCGCAGGCCTTGTTGTATTTAAGGAATATTATAGGTCGTCCAACTTAATAATAAAAATGAATATATTATATACTAGCAGTGGCTATTGCAAACTGCTAACGAGCAAGACAAAGGCTTTGTAAAGTTTGTAAAAATATAAATGCGATTTTGAACCAAGGAATCTGATCGTTGTTCGACGTAAAAAAAAATTGCAGATGATTCGAGGAGTGTAGTGGTGTTTTGTTAGTTTATCGTGAATATATTGGCTCGAGAAAACTCGAAAAGAAACAACTCGCGCTATGATTGGCTCACTCAAATATACTTAACAAGTCTTAGCATTAAGTTATAAAATGCTACTCGGGTCAAATTTTAACTTTCTTTTTTTGAAATGCTGTTTGAAAGAACTTTACAGGTAAATTATTTTGTTGTTTTCCGTTTTCAAAAAGCTTCTTTCTTGCCAGAAATATTTTAGTTTAAAAAACGCCCGCCGTTGCTAGTGATGACGTCATTTACTCAACAAGCGCTCCACCTTGGATATTAAGAAGCTATATCATACTCTGGACCTGAGGTATCACAATTAAACTTGGGAAGCTTACTAAGCTCTGACTGTTCTTCAAAATAAACTCTGCCAATTAGTTGCTATGGCAAAAACTTCGATTACAAACTTCCTCGACCCAAATTTTGTTTTGTACTCTGTTATTCCAATTGAAGTTAACAGAGACACCACAACTGCATTAAAAATATTTAAAATGGCAGAAGCTGAGATTTTATGTCTGTTATACCTAATTATCTTCTTTGATACTGGGTAAAAATTCCACAGCAACCAATTAACAATTCTTTTCCAAGAGCAATATAAGTTTGAATTAGCTTTCCAAGTTTGATTGTGGTGGATTGAAAACTGGCTTACGTTGACCATAGCTTTGTGAAGTCCATGGTGGATTTGCATACAACAAAAATCTAAATAACATTGAAATGATGAAAGGTTTTGAAAAGTCGGAACCGCCGCTCTTCTTATTTTGCAATGTGCTTTAATATATCTTAATAAGACAAAAATCAGTCATCAAGGCCTAGTCCTAGTGGCTTTTTAAGTTAGCTCGAGTAGAGATTTTTTCTTCCTGCAACTTGTACACGCGGCTTCATGATCTGCCACCTAGCAATCCTTGGAGGATGACTTATAAATTCTAATCTCGCTCTCTAACAGCTTGTTCTACTCTACTGCTTCAGGCAATGTTATGACAGCTCTAAGCACGATATTAATTGTCATCCATTTTAAATGAGGCACTATGCCGGAAAGGCATTCACCCAACATCAACTCATAAATCTCTGTAATCTGGGAAACAACTTCAGTGCATTCTCAGTGGTTTTCTCAAAAACGGTTTCTTCAGGAATACCCTTGATTATCGAAATAGCTTCACACGACGTCCAAATGTTCTTTGGTTCATTTCTCGTCTGCAACGGAAAAAAATGTGAGCTAAATCGTCATTGTAATGATCATTAAAGGGTAAAGGTTCCTTTATTTAACGTCGGACGGTAGTTCCTTCAGTTTATACAACTGGTATTACCATCAGTCATCCGTCACCATCAGTCATCTTAGTTATCAACATCGTTACAACTAACCTGTTTCTCTGCAGCCAAAGCCGGAGAATCCGTCTCCAGTAATAGATTGGAAAGTGGAATTTGCTGTACTAACTTCTGCTTCTGTGCAAACAAAGTTAATTGATATTCCGTTAAACTGGTGTGGCTATTACTATATTACCTTAATTGAATATACGAAGCTGCTAAAAAGGCGATTGATTACAACAAGCGCCTTTTTATTGAATATCTTCATTCTACACTGGGCAAAAAAGCTGTGAACAAAAGAACAGAATTCCCCCGGTCATGTACATTTATCCCATTTTAAATTTTGACTTTTGCGACGTGTCAAAACCAAAAATATCCAAAAATGGAACTGGCCTGCCCTGAAACATTACTGTAAGTCTCACACCGCTGCATCTTCCATTATCATGATTCCTGAATGGCGGCTTTGCTAAACTTTGTAATTTGGAAGTACAGGAAGCAAGCTATTTCTGTGTCAATTAAGACCCCATTTCTAAAAATAAATAAAAATAATTTGCAGAACAAATCTTCCTTTTATATTTTTTCAAATGCTCACGGACAATAAAAACTAAGTTGACCTACTTTGTTTTTCTTCAAGTATTAAAGTATTTGGCAGAGATAAAACACGACCTGTTATGTACAATTTCATACGAACATAAAATCGAAAATGGAAAACTTAACCGTCTTGGGGAATTAACCACACGTTCTTCTGTGTTGCTCAGGCTTATAAAGGCGTTTTCACCTGACATCAAACGGCCACGATGATGAATTTGTTTTGTCAGGAACACCATTGCCACTCCAACTTTGTCTTTTATGTCAGTTGAGATCGGCTGTAAAGACGCTCTATAGTACACTGTGGCACCGAGACCACTTATGTTCTCATTCCTGCATTGCATAACAATGCAACCCAACTGTGCTAACTAAGCGCCTAAGTCTCGCACCTTCTCACAAATACCGTATTTACTCGAATAAACGCCGCGGCGTTTATTAAATTTTTCATGATTTGGGTGCGGCGTTTATTCGA
>JAOCPT020617335.1:0-10016 GCA_026546935.2 Palythoa grandiflora
TTTAGCGTTGATTTTTATTTCATTTAGGGTGGGTATTTCATTTAGCGTTGTTATTTCATTTAGCGGTGATACAACGGTAAGTAAAAAATTGTTTAATTTAATGAATATCCAAGGCTCTGACAAATAGTTGCTGTTGTCGTTGTCTTACTAATCTTTTAACCAACTTCAAGGTTTCGGGCTACCTTATGAAGCACTTAGGTCGAGTGCACTGAGTGGCTTCTGAAACTTTTTATATAATTCTTGGAAAATTTCAAGGCAAGAGTTTTCAAAATTTTATGCTAACTAAGATTGAGTATCCAGGAATTTCCTTTGTTTAAGCCCTGTAAATTATTACGAGTTTGTGAACAATAATGTTTGTGAATAATTTATAATGACACGATCATGTGCGTAATTCCAAGCACATGCATGCGTGCCAACGGTAACAACAACAACAACAACAACAACAACAACAAAACTTTATCAATAAACAAATAATTTTTTACAAAAGTATTGCCCGCAGCTAGCAAGGCTATTCGAGGCGGGACAATGCATGCAAACATAAGAAGTAACTCGTAGCCACTTTATTGGACACTGGGGACACCTGGATAGCGGACATAAAGTGTGCTTGCAGAATGTTACCACAGGGTGGTAAAAGGGGGGTCCCATATAATGAATCACGGTCTTATTTTGACTGTGACGCTGTAACGGATCACGATAAGAGATTTTTGGTAGAATTACGAATCACGAACTTAGTTTTAAGGCAATAACGGATCACGGACTTATTTTGGACCCAATAACGGATCACGAAATATCCCTTTATCACCCTGCTGTAACGGATCCCCTGCCCATGCTTGCTACGTGTGTGTGCTTTTAAATTGTCCGCTATGTATTGGGAACCCAAATGATATCTAGTCACTTAACCGTTTGCAACTGGCTCTTGATGAGTGGCAGATGAACCAGTTCGTTCTGCATAATCTGAAAAGGTTTTCAGGCATGCGCCAGAAGGTTTTAAGATATTGACCAATGCTGCACCATTGATAAGTAATGCATCAACGACAGGACTTGCATTTGTAGTTGGTGACAGCCTCTCGACACACTTTAACAACTCAGATTTAACTCCAGATCGCTGTTTTCTATACTTCGAGATCCACGGGAGACGTGCTTGGTTTTCATGGGTAAAGAATTCATCCAGATTACCTTGACTTGGCAGGATATGTATAATTGAGAAAACAGCTACCAGTTCTCCTTTAATGTAGCAAATTATTCAGGTAAACTTAACCTGTATTGTTACAACACCGTATAAAACACAAGAAAATTCACTCTAATCTGAACGCTAACTGTAAACATCGAAGGTAGTTTGCCTCTAAATAAGCCTTATAATACATCTGCAGATGCAAGGCATTTAGTTTCCAAAGGCTTGTTTCTATTTTGTTTCAGCTTCAGTATAAGTCACTCATAGAAATAAGAACAAATTTAACATAATTAATTCAAATTGAGGCTGAACCTGCCAAAAAATTAAGAACAATGAGCTTCGGCAAAATTTACTAGTTCTTATAAAAAAGCGTGTACTACCTTTAGAGATTCGCAGCTGAGAACGAAGACTTGTACTCCAACAATATAAGAGGACCTTCAACGGAAGCGCTCACTATAAAACACTCCACATGAAAGCAGCCCCAGTCGGAAAACTCTTCGTGTATATCCCCTGTATGCCAGCTCGTAAATCGTTGACATTTTGAAATGTTTTAAAGGAAAATCAGCTGGATCAGTGGTACTTTAGATATAGAATATTTACCGAGGGGCTGCAACAAAAATTAATCTTTGTTTCTAACGGCACTGTGACAATAAGGATTCCCCGCGATGAGCGAATTAAAAAATTTGGCGTGGCAGTTGTGACATGTTGTGCAACAAGAACTGTCGCAAAACTGCAGGCAGATCACCCCGACGCATCAATTAAACGATTGCCGTCCATTGTTCTTGCTCTGGATTACGTTCAAAACTTTTTTTAGCCAAAAAATCCACAGCTATTTGCAATTCTCCTTATTTGCACACATCATATCTACAAGGACAAAATATATGTGATATGTCAATCATATTTATGCCGCACTAATCAGAGACTCTGTTTTCTGGCGAATGGAGTTTTGTAGAATATAGGGATTTGTGGGCAAGCGTTTCCTTCCTTCCCCACCTCTTTCCCCGTCACTCCATCGTTTTGCTCACCTATTTATCGCGCATCCAAAATCTCGTTAAACGCTTGCTATGCAGGCTACTCTTGTGGAATATTATGTTGCTTCAAACTCTTTGATGGGCCTTGCAATCTCTGGACCGCAAACCATTGATTCTCTTTCAGCAACCAGGCCTCTTTCACTGATACTAGCCCTACATGACTGTATTTTTCTCAAGGGATTCCATGGCACAGCTTTGGCTATTGCTTTATTTTTGTGGTCAGTATTTTTTTTTTCAAAAAGAACCTATTTAGAGCTACGTTTTTTATTCAATATTCCAAAGAAATATTTTAAAGAATGTTAACAAGATGAAGTTTGGTTACTTCACTTCATATAGAATGATTCACTTTAATTGATCCTGTAGATCCTGTACATATAAATGTAAAGCGAAGTGTATTAACAAGGTTGATCAAGTTTGGACCTGTTACGGTGAATCTAGGGGCACATAAGGCAAAATGCAGAAAAATCATTTACCCTCCCCTCCCGTCTGTGGTGCTATTTGCCTCCCCCAGGCTTGAATTTGGACAAATTCTGTGTATATCATTTAAAGTGGAATAAATTAAGAACTTTCACCAGGTTGCAAGCAGTTGCAGTGCACATTTTGGAGCTTCTTATCAAAACACTAAAATTCCCAGTCACTTCCCTCTCCCTGGTGCCTAATTTTGCCTCACCCTGGTATTAATCCACTGGATACAATACAAGAAACGACTGAAGCAGTTAACCCAAGTTTTGGAAAATTTGGGTGAATTTATGTGCTTTTAAGGGAAAATACCCATATTGTCACTACCCCTCCCCCCTAAGGGTCAAAACTCATTCCCCCTGGCATGAATCCTTCTGGATCCATGGCTAGAATCAATCAGCACCTTCAAAACTACAAGTATGCCAAATTTGTTGCTTTTAACAGAAAGTGCACAATTCGACCAATTTTTTGCACGATATTGCTGGACTATGTAAGCTTGTGCTTATATTTTAGTCTTGTCACTTATGGATGACAAGATGCTAGTGCGCGAATTTAGCTTATAAAACTTTTCACATCTCAAGAAAAGTATGATACTTTGTATCTTATTGCATAGTCACAGCAGTTAATTTTCAGCTGATGTAATTAATAAAAAGATTCTTGATTTTAGTATAATTCGCAAATTTATTCAGCAACTGTATTAGAAGTTCGTTTTCCGTACAATGAATGGTATGCCTCAGACTTTCTCGTTAGTTTTATAAGGTTATAAAAGAAATACTACTGATATGAATTAGATGTAAATAAATTGCGTTTAAAAAATTAATATCTTTTTAACCTGCTTTTTTCTTTGGATGTAGTGACTAAATGTCCAGTGTTAACCGGTGGGGATCGGGCTTGGGGTGGTTTATTGACATTTCATCTAACATTTTTGTCAAAATCTCCTCGCTAAAACGAAATTGGAATTTACAAAAATAACAAAACAGTGGAGCAAGGTTGTCAAATATTCTATAATACAGGATTGTCTAACACCTGAGCGGTGTCAAAAGTCACCCCCTAGGGATATGATACTGACTTGTTCTACCAAACCTTCCTTCCTCAAAATGTATCTGTGAGGCGTTGGACGAGATAAACTGCTTTCTTGGGATAAAATGTAAAAAAAAAAATGCTAGAGAAGCTACATAATGCCAAAAAAGTGCTGGCACTATCGGTAAGAGCCTACCTCTTACCTTCACCCCCTTCCCCCAAAAAATAGTTCGGAACTGTTTGCCACTCCGTTCCCTCCCTTTATGCCGTCTGGTAATGACAAGGACTGACATTGCAAACTATGTATGTTAATGATATTGAAAGTATTTGCAATTGTATTGAGGATAATCGTAATAACAATGTTAATCAAAATTGTGACTTAATACAGCAACTTTATTTAGAAATGTTATAACGTGCCATAGAGAAAACATGTTAAATATAACAGAATCCGTTATACATAAAGATAAATGTTCTGAAAATTCTTTCCAATGGCCCGCGAACTGGACCTAGAAATGAACTTTAAACGTTCTAATATTAGAAAATTTTAAAAACATTTTATGTAACAAGCGTTTGTAGGAATAAAACAAACAATTCAGTAAAATAACTTTTTTAAAAGTATTGTGAAATTTCTCAGTACTCAAAGTGGATCTAAAAAGATCCTTTAAACTAATCTAAGTACAGAATATGAAAAATCAACAAATGTCTTCAACTTTCTTTGTTCTGATCCGAACTAAATCTAAAAACAACTTCAAACAATTTTAAGTATAAGAAAAATCGACAACATTTTTAATATGTACAGAATAATTAATGTCCCGCTGAACTTTCTTTGTTCTGATACTAACAGAATCTAAAAACAACTTCAAACTATATGTTCTGCGTTTAATGATACATCAGCATTTTTCATAATAACAAATGCCTTGAAATCTATTTGTATTGGCCTGAACTGCGTCAGTTTAACGGCAACTTAAACTTTTCTAAGTATATGCAATAAGATAACGATAATATAAAAAAAAGAGATAGTAATAGATAAATAATAAGTTCTATTTACAAGGAAGACATGCTACAGAAGAATGCTCCATGCAAGTAAAAATGTAAAGTTCGATAATTAGGAAAAACGATTGTTACAACTATAGAATCTATATGAAAATCTCTTGTTGATGATTATATAAAGCGTTCCCGTCTGTAAGATATGCTGTCATCGACAACTTATGGACTAATGTCGATACTTGCGATGAAATTGCGATGGCTGTGCCGATGTTTTGATAGAAACAGCTAAAATTTGTAACCTTTTAGAAACGGAAAATAAACAACGTTTCGGACAATTATTGTTCTTCATGGAAGCAGACATAAATGGTAAGTAACTATAATAAGGAAACAGCCAAGATCTTATTCAAAAGACGTGAAAAATAAAGATAGTATAAAAATATTGCGTGTGGCGCCTTGTTTCAAAACCCGTGCATGGATCTTCATCGATCGAGAAAGCAATTTCTTACTGTTGGCGTTGCAAGCAAACAATTATTGCATCCAGACGATGCAGAATGCGCGAATATTCCAGTTTCATTTTAAGATCTTTTGCCAGTTTCATTGCATGACTCAAAGACACCAAAGCGTTTTCGTATTTCCCAATGCGAAAGAAGTAATCAGACTCGGCAGTATGTACTTGTATCATCGCAGCCGGCGGGGTCAGTTGGTCGTAACTGTCTTTTATGGTTTGGATGCAATTCCTCCCCTCTCGAATGCTTGCGTCCGGTATGGGACTGTTCCGTTTGTCAGGGCTGTCACATCTCAGTTTCTGAATTGCGATTTTGGACAAGGAAAAAATATGTTTTCGCTTGTACAACTCTTCGTCTTCACTGAGCCTTCTAAAAATCTCAGTAGCATGTCTTAGGTGCTCTTCGGCTTCAGCTAGTTTTGGTCGGCCTTCTTTCGCAGTAAGTTCGTCTGCCAATAAAGCCAAGATGCTACCTTGCTCATAAAGAGCACATCCTTTCAGTTCAGACACAGGGAGATTTTCCAAGCACTGCAATGCTGTTTCTGTGGCTTCCAAGGCCATATTCAGTTCACCTTTCCGCCTGTGATTACTAGCAAGTCCCAAGTGACAAAGAACGGTGAGCAAATTCGTGACAGAAGAATTCGATTGTGGGATAAGTTGTAATGCTTCTTGTAGCGTCTTCTGAGACTCTAGAAGCTCTTTTCTGTAACTTTGAGTGGAACTTGCCTCAACAAGCATTATTAGTTCATCCACCTTGTCACCGTTGGCATGAGCTGTGACTTCGTCATTTAGTTCCGAATAACGACCATGATCTCGCAGAAAATGAAGAGTATCAGTTAGCTTCCTGTATTTCAGCAAAATGATCCTGAATTCCTTGTTTTCTGAGCATTGTGGCATCTGAGTGTAAGGCGATAAGAGTTTCTTCTCTTTAGCTGAAGCATCCTGGCACCTATGTTGCGTAGCAGTCGATGGATTTTCTTCACGTGAATAAATATTCTTTTCGTCAGATGATTTCTTTTGAATGGTGCTTCTTTCGACAAGCATTATTACTTTTTCCACTTCATCACCATCGGCATGAGCTGTGACTTCGTTATTTAGTTCCGTATAACGACCATGATCTCGCAGGAAATGAAGTTTATAAGTTAGCTTCCTGTGTTTTAGCAAAATGCTCCTGAATTCCCTGTTTTCTGAGCATTGTGGCATCTGAGCGTAACGCACTAAGGACTTGTCATCTCTAGTTGAAGCATCCTGGCACTTATGTTGCGTAGCAGTCGATGGATTTTCTTCATGCGAAGAAATATTCTTTTCGTCAGATATTTTCTGGAGAGTATTTTTTTCTCCAACGAAAATAGTACCACTGTTATCGCCTTTGATGGTGGTCTGAAAGAGGGTTTCGTTACGTGAAGTAACATTCTCTTCACCAGTTTGCGATGGCGGCTCATTCTCGCTTGATAAACGATTTTCGTTTCCAATAAAAGCAGTCCCGGTAATGTCGCCATTAACAGTAACATTAACTGAGACATTGGTGATTGAAATTTGTGGTCGCTCATTCCCTTCTTCCCTTGCCATTCGGTCGCTTTGCTGTGAGTTTTGAAATTCATCTTCCGTCATAGAAAATTTTGAAGCCATATTTTTTTTTCTTCTTTTTTTGCTCGGAAAAGTGTTTTTGTGACGCAGTTAAAAATTAAGGCGGCATTCAGTCAAATTTGGAAGTCCCTTACCTCACAGACATATTTTTAGTATCGTTCTTATAAGACAAAGCGTGTAAATTTGAAAAATAAAAACAAAAACAAAAATGTCATTCGAAATATCAGTGTCACAAAATTGTGTTTATAGAATAACAGAAAGTGAAATGCTGCGAGCATAATTCAATGTGCAAAGCAACCCAGAGGAGACAACTAAAACTGGGGTTTTCGTCTCGATGCTTTGTAAACAACCGACTGATTGAAAACATAAAAAGTAATAATACAAAAATATAATGAAGCGTTAAATGTTCAGAAATATGTATTTTACTAATATCTTCATATCTGAGTAGTTCAGATGGCAAATGGTTTGTTCCTATGGGCAATTTATTCGACTTATATCATCGCAGACTTGGGTTGGAAAAACAATCATTAATAATGTTATAGTTCGTTGGGCGGTTGGGGATCTTTCAGTAGACAATAGACCTAATCCGCTGCCCTCAATGTTTTCCCAATACCGTCCTCTTGGGAAATAAGGGTTTTTGTTTCAGATGTGGTAATGAGAAAAACACGAAACAATGTTGAGCTTAAACAAAGACCCTTATTTCCCAAGAGAACTGTATTGGGAAAACATTGAGGGCAGCCGATTTAGGTCTGTTAATTATTGAAAACACAAAAATTAAAACAATACAGAAATATAATAAAGCGTTCCGGCGAACATTTGCCTTCCTTAGTGCATCCCTTCTTACTAACTTGTTTATGGGGCACTTTGAAA
The DNA here is from genome assembly GCA_026546935.2 of Palythoa grandiflora. Classification (NCBI taxonomy): domain Eukaryota; kingdom Metazoa; phylum Cnidaria; class Anthozoa; order Zoantharia; family Sphenopidae; genus Palythoa; species Palythoa grandiflora. The sequence continues at coordinate 7,631 of JAOCPT020617335.1, forward strand.
ACATCTGGTTTAGGGATTTTCGTTCTTGTAAAGTTTTACTTCATCGCCGTTATGTGGATGACATCGCTTGCTTATTTAATTCTGAATCTGATGCCAGTCTATTTTACAATTTCATCAAGTCATAACATCCTAACTGTAGGGTAGTAATAGAAAACTTCAACAGTAAAAAGGTAGTATTTCTACTGGTTTGAAAACACTTTCATCCTATTCGGCGAACACTTCAAAAGCACCTGGAGACAACCGCAGGTCAGTATATAGCAACTGCTCCCCCTCTACAGAAAAACTAACAATAACTCAACAACAGTCTTCTACCCAAACAGTGTTCCATACATCTATCGAAAACATTTTTCAAAAACTAACAAAGTTCAATAAAATCTATCAGGGGGCTTCCTGTCCCGTAGGGGGTATCTCCTAAGTTGTGGTGGAGAAGGTGGGGTCGCAGCCAGGGCACAGCTACTAAGAGGCGGTGCTGGTACAGTAGAATCACCACAGGCAGGCCCAGAGTATGGCTGTGGATTTTCCTCATGATCGAAGGGTGAATTCTCCTGGTCTGTAGGCGATGTAATTTCCTCGTGATCTAAGGGTGAACTCTCCTGGTCTGTAGGCGTAGTAATAGGCAATGTAGAGTCCATAGTAGTCGTGTCCACCTGATTTGGCTCTGATGAGGGGTTGGAACTCTGACTAGTAGGGATGTATCGTGGTCGTAACTGCTCCTCGTGGCGCTTCCATACTACATCTCCTACCTGAATATCATAGTTCCTGGGGCTAATGATACCAATAATCATACCAGGTACCCATCGAGCCCCCCTTCCAAAATTACGAACAAACACAGGTTGATTTTGACTGTACTTAGGTTTATTGTTGAGGTTTTCCTGGAAAACCTTTACCTCCTGTTTGCAAGGACTGCTCCTAAGGGCACTAAATCTTAGTCTGGGCTGTCTGTTCATGAGTAACTCTGACGGTGTCTTTCCTAGCGAAGTGGGCGTGGCCCTGTAAGTTAACAGATACCTGTCTAGTTTGGTCTGTAAGGACTCACCGGTATTTCCAATCTTGTTAAGTTTATCCTTGAAGTCCCCGACATAACGTTCCGCCAACCCGTTAGTAGCGGGATGGTCTGGTGCAGTAGTGGTATGTTGGATGCAATTGTCCCTAAGAAATTTCTGGAATTCAGCACTGGTAAATTGACTACCGTTATCCGTAACCAAGTGTTCTGGTAGTCCAAAATAGCTAAAAGTATGACGGAGAGCAGCAATGGTAGTTGAAGAGGTGGCATGTGTCATTGGTATGATATCAAGAAACTTGGAATAAGCATCAACAATCACTAAGAACATTTTACCTTGATAAGGTCCGGCAAAGTCCAAGTGTAAGCGTTTCCATGGCCCCCCTGGCCAAGACCATGATGCCGGCTGAGAAGATGGAGGGGACTTGGCTGACTCTTGGCAAGCAGAGCACAGTTTAACAGTTTCTTCTATGTCTTTATCCAACTTGGGCCACCATAAGTAACGACGAGCCAACTGCTTCATTTTCACCATCCCTAGGTGTTCCGCATGTAGGTCATTTAGTAGTACAGCACGAAGGGAGCCAGGGATAACAACCCTGGAATCCCACATCAAAACACCCTCTTCTTGGGAAAGTTCAAATCTCTTAGTGTAGTAAGGTAAATAGTCGGAACCTGGTTTCTCTGGCCATCCATGTTTAGTAAAGTATAGGGCTTTGCTTAGAATTGGATCCTTCCTGGTTTCCCTAGCAACCATAGTAGAGTCGATAATCTGTTCTCCTTCGATAAACATTATTTGTACATTGACCTGTTCCTCGGGAGAAGATTCAGCTGGCACTGGTTTCCTGGATAAATAATCTGCAAATACATTGTCTTTTCCAACAATGTATTCAATGGTGTAATCATACGCTGCTAGAAGAAGGGCCCATCGTTTAATCCTTGCGGACGCTAGTTGTGGCACAGGCTTGTGCTCTCCAAGAAGAGTAATCAGGGGTTTGTGATCTGTCAACAGGTTAAAATGCCGACCCAAAAGGTATTGGCGAAACTTTGTGATTCCAAACACAATAGCTAAGGATTCCCGCTCTATTTGGGAGTAATTCTGTTCAGCTTTGTTCAATGTTCTAGAAGCATAAGCTACTGGTTGTAACACACCCTCTGGGCCAGGTTGTAATAGGGCGGCCCCGAGCCCCACAGATGAAGCATCACATTGAAGAATTAGCCCAGCAGTAGGCTCGTAATGCCGTAGCACAGTATCTGAACACATGGACGTCTTAATGTTTGTAAACGCATCCTGTTCCCTCTTTCCCCACCTCCAGGTGGTTCCCTTTCTCAGTAGTTGGTACAGAGGGGACAGAATTTCCGCAAAATCTGGAACAAATTTACGAAGGA
>JAOCPT020617416.1:0-10016 GCA_026546935.2 Palythoa grandiflora
TAACACTACAGAAACCGGGGATAAGCACCGGCTCCATGGGCCACTTAGGCTCGTAAAAGGATTTAGCTTTTTTTTTACCGAACTCTATTGTTTACTTAAGCCAGTCAAAAGCGACAATTCTGTGAGCTAATTGCACTGAATTGTCAAACTTTGCACTGAATTAACTTTTTTTAGCACTGTGTTTACAAAAACCTGCACTGCCATCAGCCAATCAGTACTACTGGGTAATTTTATTATGTATATTATTAATATGGAAAATAGTTACCCCGGGAAGGTGAGGTCTCCCCACCTCTGCTAATCGAGCCACACCTGCCTCAGTGGAACCCCTCACTTCCAGATTATTGGTATAAAAAAGAACAAACCTTCCACTGTCGCGCATAGAATTTTATTTGGTATAGATACACTGCAACAAAGAATAAAATCCATTATATATCATTATCTTACTTGGAAAATCAAGTCGCTTGTAACCGGAAGGTATTAAATATGCCAAAGATTAAAATCTTGTTTTTAGTACTAAAAAGCTATTTGTTTAACTCTTTACTGGTTCGTCCATTTATTTCATCATTTCCACGTGTACAAAACGTACGTTGGGGGAGGGGTTCCAAGATGGATGTACGCTTTTCCGACTTGTTAAAAATGACGATAATCATTTTTTTCTTTTTTTATACGTACGATTTTGGGGGCATGGAAAGGAATACGCTTTGTATGCTCGTGAAAATTATACTCCTAAGCCTCAAAGACGACAAAAAGATAAACTGGGAAATTCTCCTTACTAGCCTCACGCTTTTAATTTAAGTATTTTATGAGATTTTGATTTTTATCTTCCATAGTATATTCTGCTCGATCAGTTCGTTCTTTTTTCAAAACCAAATGTATTACTACGTGTGCATTAAGACGTGGGGTGCTGATAAACTAACTTGGCCAAAATTTAAAACCATATAAGCCACAACTCGTTTTCACAAATAATCACTTTTCACAACAATAGGTCAAAAAAGTGTTACGCGAGGTAAAATAGTTTTTCTTTGTACTATAAAAATATTTTAATCGTAAAACAAGGTGGATTTTTGTCAACACATCTCCATGGCTTTTTTCCTCTCTAGTTAGGGAGCCGTCACGAATTCCACCAGGGAGGGGACCAGAAGGAAAAGTAATAGGTTATGAAATTGTCCCCTCCCGGGTAAATTAATGACAGATCCCTTAATGCTACAATAATCAGTTCAAATAATTTTTCACTAATCAATGATTATTAAAACACCTTTTATAACACAGCACCTTATCCGAGGGTTCTGCCTTCTCATAAATTGTTTCCTATGCTTGGAAACTGTTTAATTTGGCATTTAAATCTTTTTTTCAAGTTTAGATCCTATCAAAAGGTTAAATAAAACCTTAATCTCTGTTCACACAAATACTGTATACTATTTCCTTTGATTTCAGAAAAATCAAACTCATCGTAACAATTAAAATACTGAAAGCTTTCTTGTTTGACAATACTAAATATCTTCCGGGACGAACGTCATCTGACTCGATTATGATATAAAAACTCTTATGGTGTACAATTTATATTTACAAATGTTTCAATCGTACGTCGTGATAATTGACTGGTGAAAGTGATAGTGATATAAATTTACTGATTTCCGCATAAAAAAAATACTTTTATAAGAAAGATTTTTTAAAATCCTTGTAATTCCATCTTTGTTGGATAATGGTAGAGCGGGAACTGGGCTATGACAAAAAATAATTGCACACGCTGTTTCTTTTTCACACTTAACGTTCGTCAACATCTTTCGGACAGTTTCTTATTCTTTTTTTGGAATCTGACAGGTACATAAATTGAAAATGACATCACGAACCAAATCAACAGAAAGCGCCGTCAAGAACAAAGAAAACCGAAATTTCTCACACTTTGCTAGTTTGAAGTGCATTAGAATAAAGGCCACTTGATCTAAATCCAAATAGTAACTATCTCAAATTATTTAACAGAAGCCATTGCTTCCACTTTTTAACTTGATTTCAAAAGAACAGCAGACAAATTTCTTTCTAGCTTAAAACAGACTTTTCTATCCAACTATCGAAAAGGTGTGACGTCATCGTACTTGCATTTTTATCCAGCCAATGAGAAGACGTGACGTTATCTCACTTCCATTTCTATTCACCCAATGAGAAGACGTGACGTCATCTCACCTGCATTCTATCCAGCTAATGAGAAAACGTGACGTCATCTCATTTGTATTTATATCCATCAGATGAGAAGTGACGTCATCTCACTTGCATTTCTATTCACCCAATGAGAAGACGTGACGTCATCTCACCTGCACTCTATCCAGCCAATGAGAAAATGCGACGTCATCTCACCTGCATTTCTTTCCAGCCAATGAGATGACGTGACAACATTTCTCCCCAAAAATTTAGTTTTCACAAGAAAGAAGATTCTAGAAATAAACTCTTGTACCGTGTGCTCTACTTAGCTCACTTCGATGCTCCCTGTAGTTGGTTCATAATGGTGACGTCATCAGAGAACATTCTCTGGCTTTCTCAATGATAGAAATTGGCCTGCTTTTAGAAATCTACCAGTTTCGCATGGAGCAAAACTTAAATATATGAATAAGCATAAGATTGTCCCTCTCGTCAGGCTTTCAAAGTTATTTTGTTCTCATTAAGATTCGCTTCTGTTCCTAACATTTCTTAAATTTCTTCGAGGATATCTTACAGAACATGGAGTTGAATGAAGCCGCTGAGACCGTTTCCTGATTAAAGGGGCGTCATGGCAAGGTGTGGACATAAAAGGCACCAGGGGAGATGAAGAACCCAGAGACCATGTGCTGCTCTCCATCAGCTGTGCCTCGCCAAGTGGACTTAACGGGCATCTTAACTTTCGTACATGAACCGAGGCCATTTTCGGCTGCAGATAATTCTGAGTGGCTCTTGATGTCTCCACATTTTCTCCTAACGAATGGTGCCTTTTTGATTTTGACACTTGAGTTCCCGATTTGCCTGTGTTCTCGACCACCGATGCTGATCTGTTTTTTCCTACCTTCTTGCGTTTCTTCTGCTGTTCTTGCGAGGAAAGAGGAGGTTTTAGTCTGATGCACGTTGTCTTTTCAGCAACAGCTTTCTTAACGTTCTCCAATCTCTTTCTTCCCCGTAGTTTTACTCGCTCTGTTATGTCAACGTAAAAAGAACGCTCAATCCAAGCATTGAAATCGAACTCGGAATCTGTGCTAATTGGTAAATCAGTTTTTTGACCGCTTGAAGTAGACTTTCTTATCCCAAAGGCTTTATTTTCCACTTCAACTGCAGATGCCTCGGCAGATATTTGAATTTCTTTAGGAAATTCTGTCTCGCAACTGAATTTGTTGGATTCCATGGTCTTCACGGATTCTTGGTTTTCGGCTGGAAAAAGTGGACCGTCACTCCATTCCGATATGCTGGAAGTTGAGTCCAAAGTTTTTCGTCTCTTGGTAGGAAAATTATAAATGATTTCCTCATCGGACAAATTTACTGATTTTCTTTTGTGCTGCCTGATTGGTGAAATAATAGGTTCAATTACTTCATCATCACTTTCCTCACCCGTACTGTCATATACAACACTCTCACAATCACCCTCGTCTTCATCATCACTGTAATTATTATCAGAACTGTCTTTATATTTCAAATGTAATTCCATTTTTTGTTTCCCAACATCAAGCTTTTGTGGTTTGGAAAGTTTCCGCCGCGAAAGTTGTTCAGCTGTTTCTTTTTGTTCTGACTGATAATTTGTGGTAGGAGCTGCGCTTTTGTTTTCTACCTGAATCGAATCAAGAAGCGAATTGATACACACAGAAAATGACTCTTGCTCAGTGTCCACAGTTACGTCTATTTCAGACAAGTCAAAAGTTGGAACCTGTTGTAATCGAATGTTTGAAAAACTCAGTGACTGGCTGACATCATTTTGTGATTTTCCTGCAGAAGAGTTAATTATGTTCTTCTTAGCATTTATCAAAAGTTTTTTCTTCGTACTGCTTAACATTTCCGTATCACTGAAGCCATGAAATTCTTCTTCATTTTTGCCATCTTCTGAATCAAACAGAGTTTTTAAACACCGTTCGCTGCTTTTCTTCCCTGAATCTTTATGTTCTTCCTGTACATGTAGAGAGCCATTGTTTACAGTAAAACTACCATCCAGAGCAATCAAAGAAACGTCAGAATCTACGATTGTTTCTTCAGCTTCTTCTGCTGCTGCCTTTACTTCTTCAACTAACTGCCGTTCTTTTGCTCCAACTCGCTGCTTAGAGAACACGGGTGAACAATATCCACTGCTTGGACTCGAAGTTAGATCCTACAAAAGACGAAGGTGGTATCACAGTGTTACTTTTTCACTAGTTATCCGTTTAAACAAAAAACACACCCGCTTACAAAAGTTTCGTGGTCAAGCGTGGGGAAGTACTTTCTATAAAACCAATTTCAAGCTACAAAATAGTGTCGTTACGTTTAACGAGGGACGACAAGAACAAGGTTTGTACTCGTTTGAAGTTCTGAAATTTCATGTCTTTCTATGATCTTTCACAATATTTCAATATTCCATCACCTTGCACTGTTCATTTCTTTGCCAAAATACATCAAAAGAACCTTCAATTACTCTTTCCCTAGCACATTAGCCAAGATGAAAGAAGAGAACAGTTGTTCTTTTGAGATATTTGTGCAAATGAACGAGGTTTTTATATTCTTTATGGTACTTTTATACAATCCTATCTAAAATAAAATTATAACATTTCATGACTTTCCGGGTTTTCCATGATTTGTACGAACCCTAATTAACCTTTCAGCCCCAGATAATTTATCAACATCTAACTTCTCCTTACACAACTCAAACAAAACAATAGAACTGGTAATGAGAAGCAAGGAATTGATCAAGTAAAATAAGCTGTGGAAGTTGAAATGCCAAATTTTCCCAAACTGCTTATATAGGAAGTATGGAACTCAGTTAAGAGAGTTTAACTACACGTCATTTGTCGTGCTTGGGGCTCAAAGGGTTAAGACAATGCGACTGCTTCAGCCAATAATAACTTAAAATAAAATTACAGCAATTTTCGGCTTCTATTTTTATCCAAAACTTCAAGGAAAACAAAGTCTGTCATTGCATTATCATGACAGAGCTTTTTTAGTACCTTCACAGATTATTTAGGACTTTTAGGATACATTTTGTGACATATAAACGCTGGTTTCAATAACTTGAAAAAGAACCCCACGTAAAGAAATTCAACTACGCATGCACAGCTTAGTGGCAGCAGTGGACAGCTGTTTCACTCTTATTGGAGCTCGTCACCACTGCAAAGCCCAGCTACTGATGAAAGACACAAGATCTTTGTATCTAGTAGCCGTAACTTCTAAGGCGGACTAAAAGTCTCTTTAAACCTAAGTCAGCACACTGTAAATGTAGGACTTTGCTGCTGTGATGTTAGCAAAACGTAGTTAGATTGGATAATACTTCAACATACCCTCAGGAAAAATTAGTATGCGCCCTACTCAGTCATCAACAGACACCAAAGGGCCCAAGATGCGCATGCGTAGTTGAATTTCTTGGACCTCACGTAAACAACAAACATATCGCTTACTTACGCTGGTCTTATTTTCATTGACCGGACCACTTGGTGGAGTGATTGCAGGAAGTGTGTCAACGGTTTTTTTCTTCTCAGGATTGACTTCATCAAGACATGAGTTACTTCTACCTTTCTTTGCCTGACATAACCTTTTCTTCGTTTGGTGAGGACGCTCTTTCACTGAAAGAGATTTATTTTTCCTGTTGGTCACAGTATTTGTTTTTCTTGATGCCTTAGTAGTTTCAGAAGGTTTGGCAGTTTTTGGTCTCTCTTTTTGATTTTTCTCTCCGCCACCGGCTGATCTTTTTCTCACAGCGTACCTTCCAGTTTCTTCCACACAAGACCCGGGCAAAGAAACCTCGTTGGAATCTGACAAGTTGTCTTCCCGTGGAAGAGTTATAGTGCTGGTTGAAGCCGAATCTTCAACGTCTTCTTCTGGGCTTAGATTCTGAGTAGAATTATCCGATGCTGAGATGTCGATGCTTTCAGTCTCATCTGATGTCTGCTCAATATATTGCCTGTGTTTCCGTGTGGTACATCTGCGAGGGTTTGAAAGTTTGTGATCTTTCCCTGCAGAAACTGATTGCAGCGTATCCTTGTTCAAACGTTCCGTTTTCGTCTTATCGTTATATCTAGTGCTACAAGTATCATTTTGCTTCTCTTGGACCTCCAGGTTGCTAGCTTCTACATTATTTTTCTTTTTGTTATTCATATTAAAAGAAGATTTTCCGGTGAATGTTTTTAGGTTTGCTAACTGGAGCATATGCCTCACTTCCCCTGGCATTTCAAAGACGCAATCAAATTCATCGTCATCATGGTCTTTTTCATCTGGAACTTGTTGATTCTGTTGCTTATGACTTTTTTGGCCTTTCATTTCAGAATCTATGGGGTAACCATCCCTAGCTTCCTTTGTTGTCTCAATAACCTCAGCACTGGAACATTTTTTCACGTCTTGTGAAATCTTACAGGTATTCTGCGATTGGAATTTCAGCTCCTTCGTTTGTTTCTGGTTTGGGGAAGGATCACAGTTCTCTTTACTGCTTCCTCCATCAGACTTTACAGATTTTGATTTCTTGGACACGCGAGTAGATGAATTGTTTCTTCTATTTTTAGAGTGTTCAGAGGTTTTGTGATCTTGGCTACACCTCCCAGAAGATTCATCTGACACGTTAAGATCTACATCCTCTTCAGCAGATTCTTTTTGTTTTTCGGGTGGAGTGGTGCAGTTAGAAGATCGTGTTCTCCTTGCTGGTGGATCAAATGTGTCTTTTTGTTCTTTATCTTCTTTTTGTTTTCCTTGATCCTGTTTCTCAATCTTTCCTATATAGTAAACAAAATTCTGGGTAAATAATATTGGTCTTTAAGGAAAACGTAAAGAAAACAACTAATGGAAAAACTAATTGCAGTGTTTGTCCACAATGGATAAAAGAAATCCAGGTGCTAAGCCCTGGGTCCAGAACAAGCCATGACGTCACTTCAGAATCGTCTACTCTTCCCGCCAGTTTTTTCAGTGTTTTATTGTATTTGCATACAAACCCGATCAGTTTTTGGCTTAAACAAATCGAAAAATGATCGCGTTTGTATGGAAATACATTGAAACACTGAAATGAAGAGGTGACAATTCCTGAAGTGATGTCATGGACTGTTCTGAACCCAGACTTAGCAACTTCCGGCCATTTTCGTTGGGTGTGGCCGGCACGGGGACTTTAAAGTTCGATTTTGTGGTGAAAACGTGACGTAATCGAAAATTTTATTTAGAATAATTGTCTAATCATTCTAGAGATATCAAAATCGAAAACAAAAATTTTGCCATTTATTATAGACACTTTAAGGAGTATTCAAGGTCTTGATAGTGATTTCTCAAAGAGCCTTGCCAGTGGTAAATTACGTTATACAACGTATTTTCTGATATCCGTACCAACAACATTTCAAGTATAATTACAAGAGTTTGAAGAAAAAAACTTTTGTTATTCGTAGTGGTGCATACTTTTATAAAAAAAAGTACTAGTGAAAAATGCAATAGCTACGCAGAACATAGTCTATTTCACCCTGTGAAAAATGCGGCCCAAAAAGTTATTGAGTTGAAATTCAAGGATTTTTCAAAAAGTCTAAGATGAAGTGCTAAAATTTAAGAGCTTTTCAAGAACCCGAATTGCATTTAAGGAGTTTTAAGGAGTAGCACGAACCAAGTTATAAATATAAAATCTATTAAAAATGTCTTACTAGTAAGAGCAATGTTGAAGTTTCAATAATACACTAAAAATTTCTTAACATAGTATCATTTTGAACCTGAATGACTGAAGTTTTCTTTCTTTTTCAAATCTTTCTTGCCATTTACATCATTGAGACTTCCATCGGACGACGCTCTCTGCTGTGATCTTGTTCTTGGAGTGACCTTTTCATCCCCACTGGCAGCGTGCTCGCTGTTAACTGGTGTTTGAAACACACTGGTGCTATCTGGAAAAACTTTCTGGTCACTCCTGAAAACCAAGCATTCGAGGACTTCAGGGATAGTATTCTAGTGCTAATCTAGCCTCCTCTGCAGTTAACTTTCACTGGGGCCTAGGGAACCAGTAAGTGAGAGTTGTTTGGTAATTTGCTCAAGGCCTTCAGCCCCTCGATCTTGCAGCTGTTATGCTCCGGAAATACCAAATGATACCAACAGAGGAGGCCAGTGCTAATCTTTACCACCCTTCAGTGACCCCCATTTTGTTTCATTAGGGTCCTGAGCGAACCCACCGAAACACAGGGAATGATTTAGCCAGCTTACAAATTTAGTTTGATTTCCTGAATGTAAAATTCATGATTTTATCCTATTTTACTACTCCTGCTGTATCCAGGGTTAGTGCTGCTCTGCGAGTACAAAATTCCAGGAGTATTCAAGGAGTCAAATGAATGTTTTCAAGGAGTGCTCTTTGCACCTGCCTTTAATTCGTTTGAAGGATTCTCAACCAGTTATTAACTAAGAGTGTTAAAACATGCTTTAAAATGCCTCCCCTTTTATATAAATGAAATGATTTAACAGGCACACACAGATACATTAGCTGATTCAACCATAACCAAACAAAGAAAACTATGGCTAGAATTATTTGTTTCCAACAAGTTGCTATCACTGCCTAACAGTACGAAAATTCAAGGACTTGAAGGAGTTTTCAAGGAGTTTTAACAGAAATTCATAATTTCAAGGGCTTTTCAAGCGCCCTTGAAAACTGAAACTAAATTCCAGGAGTATTCAAGGAGTAGCACAAACCCTGTGCATCGGACAAAAGGACTTGTAGAGACAAACATCACTGATGAAGATTGATGATCTCTGTCCAAATGTCTGTTAATCAATTACGACCAAAAATCCAGAAAAAGATTTTATAAATTCCTCATTTGAAATGAATCTGGATGAAGCGGACAACATTCACTTTCACGGCTTGTAGTTCTGTTTAAAGATTCCCTTTTTTATTCTAGCCTAAAGTTTACTGTAACAGCTATCAATCTTCTGCATACCGATGATGTAAAGTATTTCAACTTTCATATCCAAACTTATGCGTTTTTTGAGTAAAATATGCAATTTTTTGCATCAATGAAAACCTATTTACCTAAATAAATCAGATAAAAATTATATAAAATATAAATAACTCCTTTGAGACAACCAGAAAATATCTGGCCAGCAATAACAACACTAACAAAATTTTACTAGCCAGCTAAACAGAAATTAGGAAATCTTTCTTTCAGTCAAATTTAATCAGCTTTTATAATTCAAAATGGGAACGTAAAGATCAAAAGATGACAAACCTCTCTGGTGTCTTAGACACAGCATTCTCTTCTCGAATCTCATTCAAGAAATCTTCCAGGCTATTTCCTCGTGCAATGAGCTGGTCCAGGCTATTATAATTGCTACTGTTTCTGGCAAATGATTTGTGATGTTCACTTTTAAGATGCTGCAAAAATGTTTAGTCACAATTATTATTATATTTCTTCCTGTAGTTTCCAAATATTGTACAGTATGATAGAGTGCTTTAAAATGGAAAATTATAAGGTGTTGGAATTTGTGTACAACTTTATCACATCCTCACCAAATTGAAAGGAAAAACATTTAGACTTGTTTGCAAACTTGCAATTTTTCTGATGACACAAAAATTGAGTACAGTTACAAGATTAAGTATTCTAAATGAAAACATGCCAATTTCTAGTTTGGGTAATGTTTAAAAATGTAAAAAACAATAAAACTAATAATATCTCTAATGGCAAATAAAGAAGCATTACAGTTCAATGAAGTCAGACTGAAAGTTACCCCTACTATCACGAGGTTTACCGTATTTACCCGTGTATAATATGCACTTTTTTTGTTCTGAAATGACCTTCAAAATCCGGTTGCGTATTATACACGGAGCCTTGCATTTCGAGCGTAATGAAATTTGCATATCAGCCACGATATCAGTATTCAACAAT
>JAOCPT020617498.1:0-10016 GCA_026546935.2 Palythoa grandiflora
CCCTTCGCCCTCAAGGGCCACTGATCAATAGCCCATTCGGCTTTGCCTCATGGGCTATAATCCGTAGCCCTTTCGGGCTGCAGGTCTAATTGTTAAATAGTCTGAGCTTGTCGACCAATCAGCGCGCGCGATTTTGTATAGTCGCCTGTGTAATTTTACTAATACGTTATAAATGTCTATACCCTGTTTAAGATTTTTAGTATAAAATCACCCCCTGTTTATGACATAAATAAGTAATTGTTTAACTCGCAAATATCCTTGACTATAAAGTCCTCAAGTAGTAGTTGCTCTCGGGCAGTTGGCAGATTGCACAAACACTCCAAGACATTCAACTTAACTCCTTTTCTATAGGGTAGGTGTAAGGCTATGGAATTCAATTCCATTCATTTCTACTAGGAAAAGCTCCAAATATACATTTAAGAAAAAGATTGAAAATTCACTCTTTTCAGTGTTACAGAATGAGGAGAGCTATTTTGGAATCGAGAGAGCTATACAGATTTTTCCTGGTTAATTGTCTTAAATGAATTGCAATTTTACTTATAACCACTCATTATACTAAAAAAACCTGCAACACCTTTTCCTTTTTCTACTATCTATCTATTCTTCTTCAAATGTACCTCCCACCCTATAAATTATTTAGTTAATAAATTAAGAAGATTTAATTTAGTCATATTTTATGTTTATTTTTTCAGCTTCCCTTTATAGCAAACCAACTGTAATCCATTGGCCTGCCTAGACTAGATATAACTATTTGCAGGCCAATAAGGGAATAAAATGACTTTTTGAGGGAATATTGTTTATATGCGCGCGCGTAGTGTCATTTGCAGCCCGAGCGAAGCGCGAGGGCCGCAAATACACACTACAAGGGCGCAAATAAACAATATTCCCGAAAAGGTCATGTCATTATCATTATTATCAATAAACAAGGCAAAATGATATCAAGAATGCAAGTTTTAATAGTACTACGAAGATTACGACTACTACGACGATTACGACTACGAGATTGAGATTTTGAGATTATAGGGATGTAGCAAGCACAGCTGAATTTGAAATTCCGGCGGTAGGGTGAGCATCAGAGCTGCTACCCTGTTTATGATGGCCAAAGGAGCGATATGTTTTTCCTATTTAAAATTTCGAGCATCAAGAGCATACCCTGTTAATAATCAGAAGGTCCAAAAAGTAAACCCTAAATGGCAGCACGTCCCATTATATCCTATATATGGGAGTAGCCCTCCTGGGTACTGTACCATAATCATTAGGGAGCTTAAGCAAACCACGACGACGACGGCAACGAGAACGTCATGGAACAAAATGTTTAATGAGCGAAACAGTAGCTGTGCAGGTGCGTTTGAAATCTTATTACATTTCTTTGCCGTCCTCTCCAAAACAACAACGTAAAATGACCAGGTTTTTCGTCGTTTACGGAACGTTAACGATAACAGTTAATTTTTCGTATTTTCATTTGGAATTGAACGCCGTCGTTGCATATTTAGCTTAGGCACGTTTTTACAGCCATTGGCGAACCGAACAAAATTAATCTAGACAGTCGCGAATTTCGCTTGTAAAATATAAATTTATTTTTTACTAGACTTTGTCCTCGGCGTTGTCGTCATCATTGCTTAAGCTCCCTATTAAGTATTGGGTTGATTTTAAACATTTGATTTGACTTTTCGTTTAATAAACAATTGTCCTCTGAACTGCAGCTCAAATCCAGCGTAGAGAAACAGATAAGGGAGAAAGACGAGGAACTCTCGAAAAAGTTTGGAATTTCCCCTGATGGCCGCGGAACACCCAAGAGCCCTAAAGCAAAGGGAAAGAAAGGAAAATAGTTGTTTAATCCTGCATTTTGTCACAATACTTTCCTCTCCTGTGTTCTTATAAATAAGCATGTAATTTTAATTCGGTAAGCATTTGTTGCTCATTCTGTTCCAATTCTTATACCGAAACTAGCTAGAAATTTCTTTTATTATTAAAACTGTTTTTTATAGAATGCACCATACAAGCTCTATGCATAAGGTTTGTAAAAATGGCTTGGTTGTAATCATTTCGCTCTAAAATAATAAAAGAAAGTTAAGAGATAATGAGATAAATTTTATCTTTCCGGCCTGAAAATTATCTGTTATCATTCAGTGTATTATTCAGTTTCTTATTTAAAGGCGCTGTTACACGTCGAAACTTTTAGCTGAAACTTGTGTGCAACAACGAGCGAGACCAGTTTCACCAAGTGATGTTACACGGTGAAACTTTTAGCTGAAACTCTTGTGCAACGACAAGCGAGACCAGTTTCACCAAGTGATGTTACACGGTGAAACTTTTGTTTTTTATGCCATAATGATCATTGTGACTGTTGCAAAAGTAAAAAGCTCGTGAAACCTGTCTCGCAATGGAGATTCAAAAAAGTTTCACAAAACAGACTATGTCATACGGTGCAACGCATGGTGAAACTTGTTTCGCATTGTTGTTGCACACAAGTTTCAACTTAGGCCTTGTCCACACTAGTGCAGATCCAAAAGTATTCTGATCCATTTATACATCAGTAATTTTATGTAATGTTTTTGTTCAAAATTTACGGTACTCTTGAATAGTTAGTTTGGAGATGACAACAGCCAGCCTTCAGATGTATTTGAAACTTCATCAAACACCTTGAACAGATCTTTGGAACACATTTTTGGGCAATTCTTGCACTTATCTAAAGAAGTGCGCGCCAGCCACTTGCAAATATCAGCTTTGGGAGATGACTCTCGAACGAGCCACTGGTTGTAGTCTCCAGATAAAATCTCTATTTGATGCTTTAGCCCACTCTTGTCTTCACACTTTTCTTGTGCAGTATTTGAATTATCTGAAGGTTTCTGCAACCACTCACTGCTGTAAGATGTGATGACATTGCTGTAGAAACTTTGGTAAGTCACAGAACCTTTGTTGTTTGGATCTGGAGCTGAGGAGTTGCTGAGCCACCCACCTGTGGGCTGGGATAGGGGTTCATTTTCGACAACCTTGGGGCATGGTGCAGTTTTTGGTAAAGAATGATTTAACCAGTCACCTATGTCAGTACTTGCTGTGTTCTTTACAAACTCGCCCACTCCACTTCTATCATTATTGACAGGGGTTTTACTGTGGGAATCCAAAGTGGAATTCTTTGACAGCAGCCATAGAGGGGCATCCTCTATGTCTTTCACTGGCATAACCCGTGTTGCTTCATCTTGATCAATCACCTGCTGTTTCACTGCCAACCAATCAGAGAACTCGCTTGAGATTTCACTGTTTGATCTTGAATAAGTGATCTCTGTTTGATCACCTGAGATGTGACAGTAATTACAGCTACTGCACGATGAGTCTGCTCTGTCTATACTAGTACTTCGACTCATCTTCCCTCCATGTTTCTTGACTAGCCATTCATCTACTCCAGATGCCATGATTCTTGCATATGTGCTGCCAATACGGTCGGTTTTCAGTGCTGCTGAAATATCTTCCCTTGCCTTAAGCCAAATACTGGAATCAGAAGACTTGATCATTTGGTAGTACTGACCAATACCAGAATCTGTTTGTACTGTTGGTAAAGGAGAGTTGTCTTTTATGAGTGGCTGCTCTGGATCGACTGTCTTGTGGATTAAGTCTTTACCTGCTCTTGCCTTTTCATGTTGGTACCTTGCTAACCAGTTTTCAGGTGAAAGTGGCAATCCAGGAACTTTTACCAGAGGTTTGCCTGAAAATCTTGTTTCTTTCTGTCGGGATGACTGCTGAAGCCAATCCTGGGTGGTCAAGTTGGCATGAGGCCATGACACAGTTGGTGACAAATTTTTGACTTCAACTCTGCCCATCTTGTCTAACAACCAGGGCTTGGTTCTTGCTGTGGTGTGGCACAACTTTTGTTCAACACTGGTACTTGCATTGGTCGATGGTGTCACACTGAGACCCTTAAACAATGACAAGAAATTTTGCTCAATTCGACTTTCACTATCCACAGTGCCAAACTGCTTGATAGCTTCCTGCATTAGGAAGTTGTTGCAGTTGAAGGTAATGGAGCTGGTTTCATCTGCCTGCAGATTCAATTCATCGATGCGAGCCACATTTTCATCAATCTGAACTTTAAGATTCTCCATGTCAATGGCAATGTGGTTGTCAGTACACTCCTCCAACAAGGAACATGTAGTTTTGAGACCACCAAGTGCTTGATTAAGAGTAGCCAGCTGCTGCCGCAAAACATCCTCTTTGATATGTTGAACAACTTCCACCTGATTCAGCAGCCATGTTTCACGATTCCTCAGGGTTTCAAGATGTCGACTGATGCTATCTCGGATCTGGGCTTTTACATCAGAGCCTGTAATTTTAAGACTCTTTTTCACTTCAGAGATCTGTTCCACAGCTGCATTTAAAAGCTCAACTTTTGCTCTGATCTCTTCCAGAAGTTGTTGGTACTCCGCATTACTTTCCATTTTAGATTTCCTAAATGAATAATTTTTAAAATATTAATATTAGTTGTCTCCCCCAACCACAGCAAAAGTAACACAAAAAAGACTTCCTTCTTTACTCTCACAGCTAAACTACTCACAATCACAGATTAGTGAAGTGTGTTAAATTTCGATTACCTAACACCTGTATCTTATAATTTATTACAAAAGTTTTAATTCTGTATAACGACTACAAAAAAATATAATTGATGCCCAAGGAATGCAAAGTATTTAATATAATATAGCCAGAATTTAATGAATTTAATAAAACAATTAATTTTATTCCAATTCCATTGTGTTGGATATGAAGTGAAAGTAGTGTGTATTGTTGGTTATACAACTATCACCTCATATCCACTGTACATTCATGGAATAATATTTGTTCATTAAAGGCTATATGTCCCCTTGAACTTGGTTCAGGTCAGTTTTGGCAAAATATGCAACTGTGTATTGATACTTTGTGAAATACTGCACGTGTAGAAATTTATATAATTAGACAGACCAACTCTTTATTCTCCCCTTTTATAGTAAATGGCTACATTACTTATTGTAGAAGTAAAAATGGAAGGGGCTGCCTGCCTGTAAACAACAAAAGCTAAGAGAAACAGGCAGCTAGGAGTACTAGATGAGAGATTAATATTAAGTCTGACTCACCACAGCACACAAAAACACAGACATCTATACCATATTTCCTTTATTAAATTTTCATGATTTGGGTGTCGCATTTATTCGAGGCGAGGCCTGCATTTATTTAAAATGTGGTTTATTTTTATAAACAACCAACCATAACTTACTTTAAAAATAACAAAAAATGATACAGTTCTTTGTCTGGTTGTTCTGATCAAGCTTTACAGTTTTAAAACTACAACTTGTTGTGCTTGTAAATGTGTAAGGAATCAGATAAATTTGATGTTGCTGATTTTTGTCTGTGTCTTTCAAACTTTAAACTTTCAGTTTTAAACAACTCCGGTCTGCACTTGTAAAAATTTTGTCATAAATTCATTGTTTCAGTTTGTTGTCTGTTCTTTGAGGGAAGCGTTTATTCAAAGAAATATGGTACATATAAATGCACACACACACAAAGTGAGCATAAATTTAATATCAGCAACACTTGGTAGACCATACACAGATTACACTATAAATAACTTAAAACTATCAGGTAATATTACAATTCCAAATGTAAAAATCATGTGAGAACGATGAGAAACCCAATGCCAGTAATTATTGCACATGCATTTCACAAGGCAGTTCAGGTGTGCAACCCTTCAACTTAACCACCTCTGAAGTCTGCTTCACTACAGTTAACATGATGGTCAAGGGTTTCTCATGATCTGTTATTGGGATCAAAAACAAGCCAATGATCTGTTATTGGATTAACAAAAATCCAATCATCATCCGTTATTAACTTAAAACTGAGTTTGGGATTCGTAATTACACCTATACCCAAATTTTTAGTTCTCATCCAGATCTATTAGAATGATCACTAGAAAATAATACTGACAGTGATTTGTTATCTCAGACCCTTGCTTACTAACCTAAGTTAATTATTGTTTGTTGTTTTATTTTAACCATAAAAATACAATGAATAACAAAAATTAATCAATTACAATATTGAATATCAGAAAAGAAATATATACATTATTACAAGTTATTGCCAGACATATAATTTATTTAAAATAAGGTTAAGAGACCCCTGAAACCATAAGGAATATACTAAGAGATCTCCTTGACAAAAAAAAAACATACATGAATTAAAAAGTCAAGTTAAGCTTGGGCAGGCTATGAAACACACATAAACATGAGACAACTACAAGAGCACATAATTGATAAAGTTATTTTCAGATATTCCAACTGAATATGTAAATTTTATAGAAGATGGCAAGCAATACCTTTATTAGACTTGACTTGAAATTTACAACCAAAAATATTGAAACTGAAAACTCAAGAATGGTTCACAAATTTAACATTCAAAATTTAGAGATATTGTCTCACTTTCTTATGCAAAGTTAGTAGGTAGAAAATGAATCAAAACATTTTAAAGACATTGAAATATTATAATTATAAAAATGTATGAAATATAATGTAGACACAAATGTAAAAGTTGTGTGAAAACTGTTTCAGAACCCAATAGTCAGTTTTTGTTGCATAGGCATTTGTAAATTCTTGCAAAACATGTGAAATAAATGTGATAAAAGAAATGGCATGAATGTCACATGCATGTGAAATTACTTCAACTAAAACCAATGTGAAAACATGTAAAAATGGTTTTCTGGTTGTACAGTCTTTCACAAATTACTTGTTTTTTAAACAGCAAATTTTTAATAGTCAAAGCCCAGTTCTTTTCACCTGCTTTAACCTCTACACAAGTAGAATATGCAATTAATCAACATCTCTGTTCTAAATTTAACCAATGTGACATATGAGTTAAATTTAGAATGGCATCTATTCTTAGAGGCATGGTAAATAATTCTTTAGAAGACAAAAAAGCCATGAACAACAATCACATCAGCTTTCCTGAGACTTATCAAGTCACTTTTCAAACAATAGCCAGCTGTTCCACACAATCAATCATTTTACTGATGAAGAGCAAAGTAGAGTTTGAAACATTTAAAAGTTTAGAAATTTTTTAATCAGAGACAAACACATTTTTACATCATTTTAGTACACCTAACTGCAATTTTAGGGTTTTTTTTATACTCTTACCATTACCAATGGTTAAAAAAAGGTATTACTGAAACCTGGGGAGGGGGGCAAGTAGATATTAAGATGAATGCCTTCAAACAACAAAAATGTTCTATTAGCTATTATATAATAACGCAAATCATTCTGGCATTTTGATTGGTTCTCGCCTATGATCTATTAGAGGACAGAAGCACGCTTGACGTCATCATTACAAACTTTTTATTTTCTTATTATATAAAACAAATAGATTCCATGTTTTTGTGCATCTGTTCAGTTATAGATAAAAGAGGACGTCAAACTGTGGTAAGAACATCAGTGACACACTCAGCTATCGCCTCGTGTGCCACTTTTTTGTTCTTACCATAGTTTGACGTCATCTGTTATCTATAACGGAACAGACGCACGCAAACATGGAATCTATTTGTTAAGTAGACAACCATAGCCCACGGTAAACCCATAGCATTCATACATTTGTCACACGGACCATATCGTTACCTGCTAGTATGTAGACGTCCATGGACCATGCTCTTACCCATATTATTTATATATTTGTCACTTGGACCATCTCATTACCTATTAAATGTGTAGAAGTCCATAGACCATGCTCTTCCTATACCATTCATACTGTTATTACTAGAGCTATATTGTTACCTGTTAGTATATAGACGTCCATAGCCCACGGGCCACCTAAACCTTTTGTACAGTTGTTGCTTAGGCCATGTTTGTTGTACTTTACAGTGGCGTTCTCGCTCGACCAGCATTCACTGCCATTCTCAAGAACAAACGCCGTGTATCCTTGTGATTGTGTCAATTCATAACACTCATATACAGTCGTAACACGTCCCAGATCAATTGGGAGCGAGCGGTTTGGTGCAGGCCGATCTCTGTAGCAGCCAACGTGTCTATAATATACTGTAAGGAAAAAACTCATGGTTATTGACTAATTCTGGCATAAGTGGCAGATGATAATTATCATGTTTGCAGAGACTTTGTGCTACACTATTAACAGATCTAACTCTTGGTATAGTTTCTGAGGTTTTTAGTTGAATTCGCCCCATCGTTTATAAAAGAATCCGGAACCCAGAAAGATTTTGTTGTTTGAATCCGCAATCCACAATTATGGAATCCGAATTTATTTGGAATCCAGAATCAAAATGTTTAAAATCCGGAATTCATTTTTTGACCGACAAAATGCTGTTTTTTTAGCTTTGAAAAGTCGCAAGGTTAGAACTGCCGATGATTGAAATTGCCAAAACTTTGACTTTCAAAAAAAGCAGAATTTCGGGTTTGACTTCAAATCTGGAATCCGAAACACGGAAATCCTAAATTCAGAATGGACGGTGTCAAAATCTGCAATCCAGAATCCACAGGGATGAAATCCGGAATCCATAAACTCTGTAAATTCTGTTACGTGGGTCGATAGAAAACTAATTAGTTTTACAAAATCGTCATTCTCTCATATGGCAAATATACTGTTAAAATTTTATGTATGCCGTTTGGCTTTTCGATTGCTAGATACAATATTAATTAATCATTTTAAAATTTGCTTTAGTGTGAACAGTGTAATGATAAATAAATTAAATTAGTTTAAATTAAATTCTAATTAGACAGAAAACTCAGTAGTAACATTATGAACTATGGAATCGAAAGGCTATATTAAATGGGCCTCGCTGAGCTAAGTTGCTTATTTTTTTTGGTTGTCACAAAAACTGAGTGCTAGAAATAAAAATATGATCCCCGTCAGAGGTTTAATTCAGTAAGTCTTTCGCAATGCCAAAACTTTACACATTTCAGTCTTATTAATTAAATAATAAAAAAGTCGGTTAATTTTTCCTTATTTCACTTAGGCACCATGCTTTTAGTTCTAGTTCAAAGTATTTATGACTTAATATAACAAAACCTTGAGCATTTCGCGAAGAACGTTTTGTGTTTTTGTGCATCAAGGAGTTGATTTAGTTTGGTGTGACATTATTTTTCAAGGATAAACAAAGTTAGTAGTGGTAGGGAAAACAATTATACAACAATAATAAGATAACATAACGAAAAACAAGAAATCTGCAGAAAGTCATTACCATTTGGAGAACTGATGGTCTTAAAGGGCAACTTAGTATAACAATATAATAGTTTTTTTGGATTATATCATAACCTGAGTACACAAGTGAACTTTCTTTGAAAAGTTTGCTTAACTTTGAGTCATGGCAAATTAATAATCACAACTCAGCGCATTTATTAAACGTGAAATAAAGAACTTACTTAACTTACCTTGTGAGAATATAAGCGGAGTGGAAATGAGGAGATAATAGGGAATAACCGCCCAGAAATATGTGAATCTTAAAGCGGAATTGACGACAGAACTGCTGAACCACATTCCTGAAAGTCTCGGTAGCAACGGCCTTAACATCTTTCCTTCACTGAATTGAAAATCTGGGTAACTTTGAGGCTTAGAGCTGTAAATTATCGATTTCCTTACGGTGTTACCAAACGAGGCGCGAAAACAGTTCTCCAAAACATGTTTTAGGAACAGGCAAAATGTTTTGACTAACTTTTGAAATGTCACATTGTATCGTGTAAATCTAGTTAACTGATTTACATACACTCAGCTGTCCCGGCCCGGTTTAATGAAATGAATGCTAGATTATCGGTCTTGCGTTTGGCAAACACAAACCGTGATTCTTATTGCTTTTATCAACCAACTATGAAAAATAAACAAGTATCGACAGCAGTTGCCGGGCAGCAGTCTTTCCTTACTGGAAATTTGTTGAAAAATTTATTAGTTTTAAAATTTCATACCTTCAAAATATTAAAACTAAAATTAAAATCAAATTGACGCGGTAATGATAATAATAATAATAATAATAATAATAATAATAATAATAATAATAATAA
>JAOCPT020617584.1:0-10015 GCA_026546935.2 Palythoa grandiflora
CCAAATTAAAAAAACGACTCCCGGTGTTTTAGGGATTCGCTCCCTCCCCCCCTCCCCCTCCCAAAAAAATATTGATCCCCCGGGTTGGTTTTACTAGGAATTTCGCCCCCATCTTCACCCTCCTCAGGGGATTTCGCCCCTCCCTCTCCTCCTCCAAAATTTGAAAACCAAGAACATTTAAATTCAAACGTTTTGTTCGGCTCAGGTTAGCAGTTGCCTCCAACGACAACGCCTCATCTTTTAATGTTAAATCACAATGTTTAAATCGCAAGACAACTATAAATTATTATTCTAACTCGCGAAGGCGGTTGCTGATCGTGTTGTAAAAATTAATTCAAAGGAAACTGAGATTTCAGTTTTAAAAGCGTTTAATGGTTAAAGGACAAAAGGGCCAGGAATGACAAGAGTCTAATTTAAAAATGCAAAGCGTTCATTTATCCCGCTGGGATTTGGAGTGCCCAAAGTCTGAATAAGTTACATTTCTTTGGTTTTGCGACAATCGTTGCCGCGGTTGATGCGAGCTA
Organism: Palythoa grandiflora; assembly: GCA_026546935.2. Classification (NCBI taxonomy): domain Eukaryota; kingdom Metazoa; phylum Cnidaria; class Anthozoa; order Zoantharia; family Sphenopidae; genus Palythoa; species Palythoa grandiflora. The sequence goes on from JAOCPT020617584.1 coordinate 525, forward strand.
TTAAAGGCGAAAACGACAAAGTCAGAAATAGAGTGATGAGAGGAATTAAAATGACGAGAAACAGGTTTCGACAGATCAGTTTCAACAGTTGTTACGAATGTCATAATGTTGATCCCTGATACGGTCACCTAAACGGCGGCCAGTTTCCTCAATGTATAACTGGTTACAGTGAGAGCATGGAATACAATAAATAATGTTAGAGGTGGTACTGTCGAAATGGTCGGTAATGTTCAGATTAAACTTAGGGCACGTAACAGAGGTGCGAGAAGCAACAAAAGGACAAGTGAGACATCCTTTGTGGGAACAACGAAAAGTGCCAGGTTCTTTATCGGAGGGCAGAGTACCTTTAACCAAGAAGGCGCGAAGATTGCGGTCTTTCTTAAAAGAAAAAAGGCGGGCGTTGACTGAAAATATTAGAAGTACTGGAATCTCAATAGACCTAATCCGCTGCCCTCAATGTTTTCCCAATACAGTCCTCTTGGGAAACAAGATTTCTTGTTTCCGATGTGGTAATGAGAAAAACACGAAAAGAATGTTCAGCTTAAACAAGAGAACTGTATTGGGAAAACATTGAGGGCAGCGGATTAGGTCTATTGAGTAAATTAAAATTGCGATTAACAAATTACAATGGGCTTAATAGAGTTGTTGATAGGGTGAAAAGTCGTGGTAAACGGAATGCGATCATCATATCGGCACATACCTTAAGCCTAGTTTTCGTATTTCGGGTAAATCCTAGACGATCGGGGATTTTACTTTTTGCCGACCATCCCAGATTTTGCCGATATATCGGATAATTGCCAGACGTCTGTCCTAGATTTTCCCGATTATAAATTTGGCTAGAAATGGAAAGTTCGCCAAAACTTGAAACTTGAACACAAGTGTAACAGCATTACAGCATCATGGATGCACGCGAGTTTATGCTGCGTCGTTCTCAACACATCTGTGTCCTTGCACTCGCCAACGCAATTTCGAAAAAAACAAAAGCCGAAAAAACAAAGATTGAAGACGTTTTGGATGAGACAATATTTAAAACAACGAGAGAAATATGGTCAGTTCCACACACTGTTTTCCGAATTGCGCCTATCAGACAGAGAGTATTTTTTCGATATATCAGGACGAGTCCAGAACGCTTTGAACATTTGCTAACTGTAGTTGCTCCTTACATTCAAAAGAAAGCATGTAGAAGTCATGATCCGATATCAGCAGCTGAACGATTAGTCGTGACATTGAGATATCTTGGAACCGGCGATTCTCAACAATCCCAGTCTTTCCCAGGCGTTGTTTTTCATGTTCCGATCATTAAAAACTGCACTGGCACAGTGAATAAGGTAAAGTAAAGTAAATAACGGGAAATTATTTTATGATTTCCATAAACGCCACATCATTCTTCTTTGCCTCTTGGGCAAGAGATTCGAGATAGCTATCACTCGTGTTTCGAGAGACGCCATGTTTATTGTTGATAGGGGGACTGGAGCTGGAGACCAGCAATTTAGGGGACTGGTAACGATGAAATCCATGGCAGATTTAAATCTCACAAGAGTCCAGTCTAGAATTAGTCCCCCTCCCCCATCCTCTTTAATAAGCTCCTCTCCCTCAAATACCGCCCCAAAATAAATGAACCCCACAGGGGCTTATTGGTGTGATATTCAGGATATATTGAATTTCACATTTATAGTTTGATGAACGGGTTTAAATGGCTGTAATTGATTGAAAAATGGCTCATTTTGAGCATCCAAATGAAACATTTGATACAGTATTTATCTGCCAATATTAACGATATTCTGCGTGGACTTGTAGTAATTGCACGTCAAAAACAATTCATTTCGCTTTTCGTGAACATGGGAACATGAAAATTCCAATTTAAACAGGTTTTGTTCTATTACTGCCAAATATGGCACAGCGGTGGTGTAATAAATGAGCTTTACTTTAGAATGGTGCAGGAAATTTTTATACTCTTAGTCTTATATATCGTATGATTTATCAGTATAACTCCTTCGCAAGTAATAAATTTCACTAGAATCGGCTATAAAACGTGAGTGAGAAAGTAACGTTTCACGTGAAAGTCAAGAATCGCTGGCACCGTTTTGGCAATCAAGCTGTGAAGAGGCAGATATTTTTTAGGAATGTTTAGCTCAAGGTCAAACGAAATTTGAATAGTACTGAATAGTACTTGCCTCACCAAGCAAGAATCCTGGAACCTTCATCTTTCATATTCTAAAAGTTGAAAAGGAAAACAGCACGAGACATAGATTTGGCGCCGCATTTGTCGAATAGTTAGAACGGTTTCATGTCGATCTTTTGTCAACCATTGGCAGCTTTGTTTCAATAATCTAGTATTCAAGGCAACTTGAATACTAGATTATTGAAAAGCAAATTGAAAAGGCCACGTACAACATATTATAAAAAAGATTTCAAACAGCAAATTGTTTACTTAGAAGCTACAACTAGTTTGAAAGTAAACACTGTGAACTAAAGAAAACAACTAAATATCTTTGAATAGTCAAGTTACTACTACTACACCTTTCATGAATATTTGCAATCCTTGATCGCAAGAAAAAATTAGCTCGGCCTGGCACTCGGTCTAACTAACTAACGCCTGACTACATATTTATGAACACTTTTTCGATATTTAGTTGGGTTTCTAGATAAATTCATGGCATAAGGATAACAACATCTGTGGTAAGTAGGTTTGTTATTTTTGCTGTTACTAAACTAGTCTTGGGGTTGTCTTGTTATATTCCTAAACTTTGCATCATGGATGTGACATTTAACATTGGTGTTTCATATCACGCGCGCAATTTCTTTAATACCTTTACACGTTTTGCCGCGCGACAAATCACGAAGCGGTTAATAAGATTTCAAACATCCTAGTTTGCGTGTAAACACAATAATAATAATAATAAATAATACCTTTATTAACGTGTCTGATTTGTACAATTTATGTTTTTGCTGAGTGTTAGTACTAGTAGTAGTAGTAGTAGTAGTAGTAGTAGTAGTAGTAGTAGTAGTAGTAGTAGTAGTAGTAATAGTGATAGCAGCAGTAGTAGTAGTAGTAGCAGCAGCAGCAGTAGTAGTAGTAATAATAGTGATAGTATAAGAAAAGTTTGAATCTCAAGTCGCCAAAAATTTGAGAACACGCCTCAACAAAATTTACTGCCCTTTATAAAAACAAAGCTTTAGTGCAACAAAATATTTATTCTCGTTTATTCCTTAACTTTTGCTTGAGAAGTAGTCGTGCATTTTGCGTTAGAAATAGCTGTGGGTTTTAAGAAAACTGCTGATGACTCGTTTTTTAAGTCGTTTTCCGTACCCAAACTCGAAGGAAAATTCTGGAAGGTATCTTCGGTTAATTATTGCAGAAAGCATGCATGCTGGAATTCAAAACACTTTCGAAATTGTCAGTGCGGTCAAGGGAATTTAGAGTTCTTTGAGTATTACATTACGAAGAAAAGGCTGTAATTTCTACCTGTTTTTAAATGCGGCGCCAAATTCCTGTATCGTGCTGTCTTCCTTTCAATTTTTTTGACCGTAGGAGACAAAAAGAAGATTCCAAGATTCTTGTTTGGTGAAGGGAGCACTAAAATCTGATGTGTTGCGGTAGTTATTTTTGAGGATTCACATCTTTATGAATTCTTCTCCTTCCTCGAAACAGTCCATTATACCAATCATCCAATTTATAACTTATATCCATAATCCTTAAGAGCTTTCCTCGTTGAGTAACTTTAAAAAGAAATGTTAAACTATTCAAATATATATTCATGGTAATGTCTCGGGCCAATTGTTTCTGTTTTTTGAATCCGCAAAAAAAGACCTATTCACCTACCCTAAGCAGTTCAAGAGGAAGGTTCAACACTAGGTTTTGTAGCTGATACGTTAACTCACTCATTCACTCGGACCAGTTCAGTGACAGTGTAGACTGCAGCCATATTCAGATGTACGTCAAACTCTTCTTGTTTCTTCCATTTTTGATTATTATTGTTTTTTATTCAGTTCCTTTTTTCGTTTCCAATTTATCTGGTAAACATCTTTTTAGATAATAACATATTTTCTTTTTTTATGATTTTGGTGCAGTGTTAACATAAAAGTTCTTCTCTTTCATTTGTTTACAGACATGGAAAACTCTTCGCTCTGGAACGGAACTCACGCTAACGCCTCATCGACACTCGAAGCATGTATTCCGTGGTCGTCTGCTAACTCCATTACCGAAAAAGCGCTAATGACTACGGCCTATATCGTTCAAATTATCCTCTCTTTATCCGGAAATGTTCTTGTTATTGCTGTTGTTTGTAAGTCGCAACAACTGCGGAAAAAACCGGTCAATCTTTTTATCGTTAACATGGCCGTGTCCGACCTCTTCGTGCCCTTGTTTGTGATTCCCCGCCGCATAAAAGAAGTTTATTTGGGATGGTATCCGTGGCAATTGGGTGGTGAAGTGGGTGGTATTCTTTGTAAAGCGATTCACTTTGTTGACTCGATGTCTGTAGCAGTGTCGTCTCTATGCATGCTTTTCATCGCAGCCGAAAGATTCTGGTCAATTTTCTTGAGGAAAGAGATTACAGTCATCTCTCGAAAACACACACCAAAGTTCATAGCCTTTACGTGGGGTTTCTCCGGCCTTTTCTATTCGTACTGTTTCTTTATTTACAGGGTAGCAAAAACAAAAAACGGTCTTACTTGCAATGAAGATCTACTACAAATTTTTAACACCAGAAAAGAATATTGGATAGTCCACCGGACTGCAACACTCACTGTTTTTGGGATTGTTCCATTTATTGCAATGACATTTTTCTACATAGCGATAATCATAAAACTTGTTGGATCCAAAAGATTAAACGCTCTTCGAGTTCCCTCGGCAGCCGAAATAGAACGAGAAAAGCAGAAACAGAGAACAATTTTGATGCTGGTAACGATAGTTATTGTCTTCTTTGTAGCTTGGACACCGTACTATCTCTATTTTTTTCATCAAATCGTGGCGGCCAAGAAGAACTGGAGTTGCACTTCTACAAGAAAATTTCGAACATTTTCCGTATTTATAAGTCATATTTATACTGTTCTTAATCCAATGATTTATTACGTATTTGATAAACGTTTCCGTCGTGGTTTGCATGAATTGTGTGCAAATTTGAGAGAAATTTCACACTTTCATTCAGCCACTGTTAACCCCGATATAAATTAGGCGTAAAGAAATTCACTGCACGAACAGCGACTTGTATAATTGGCTTTCGAAATCCGTTGTTTCGCGCATGTTTTAAGCAATATCCACGGATAAGCATTGCTTTTGTGTCTGATCCAAATTCTTAAAAGTTCAATTTGCAATATATTTGGGATCCGCGAAGTTGAATCAGTAATCCACCGGCGCATGTTGGCAAAACTCCGAATCTGCCATATTTAAAGCATTTGTATCAAAATTCCTCAAAGCTTTTGTCCAAATCCGTACTCCGAACAAAATAATTGTTTCTCTGAGTCTGCCGATCCCTAGATCTTTTAAATGTGCTTTTTATACAAATATTGGCCTTGAAACTGCCTAAAAAGAAGAACAAACTCAGCATAATATATGTAAATTGTATACTGAGTTTAATCGAAGAACAAGAAGAATAAACAACAAATGAAAAGGTACAACATAATACAATAAGCTTTGCTTTTATTTCGTTCAGCCTTTGACTGTTAAGGAAATCAGTTTAAATATTTCATATATTATTGTCATAACTGTATAACATAACACTGTTGATGATATAATTAGAATACAATGTTTTGTGCAACGCAGTGGAAAGTAGAATGTTTCAGATTTTCGTCCCGACTACTTATGAGAGTTTCGATGGTAAAATATAGAGTACAATCTTTTGCTAAGTTATAGCCACCTATATACTCACATATATACATTTTAATGGTAGCAGGTGTTAAACGCGGATCGCTAAGGACCGTAGAACCGTGATATGATGATGCTGCAATTTATACACTATGTAGAATTCTCCTATTGTTTTTCGTTAAATTAGATTTGTAAATTAGCTAAGAATAAAAAATAGTTATTGTAGGAAAGCTGATATACTCCTTTTTTATAAGAACGTCGAATTTTTCGACTGAGGCTGAACGTTGTTAAATATTTTCGGGATATCAGCCTCAAATGTTCTTAAACATGTTCTTAAAATATCTTTACTGATTTTAGTCAATATAAATAATACATGTACCGTATGTGGTACATTTGTGTATACATTGATTTGTACATGTACTTTATTGCCACTTTGTCTCAAGAGATATACCTGAAAGAACTGCGATTTGGTAAATGGAAAAACATGTGATGTAAATTTGTTATCTGCGAACTGTAGTCAAGAAGCCCACCGAAAAGCACTGTATGAATAATTTGCAATAGGTTATCATAAATAAATGTTCTTCACCTTTTCTCAGCCTCAACATGTTCTTAACATGTTCTTAAATTTTTGACGGTTTTCAGCTTTATGTTCTTATAAAAAAAGGTTCTTATAAAAAAGGTGTGTAATGTAAAAGTATTGTATTATTGTAATGATTAAATTTTACCTCAAGTATAATAAAATAAGTATAAAGTATTCGTAGTTGTTCAGTGAACATGGTGCACAGTTGGCGCGCATGCACACAAATGCAACCATCTAGACAACAGTATTCCAAACACCAATCGCTAAAGCAACCGTCCTTTAATTAGGTACATACGCATAATTAAAAGCAACAAAAATGCCTCTGATAGCGCTGATGTACATGTGTTTGCTATTTCACTATCGCGGACTTTGCCACCTTTCGCAGTGTCTAATGCTCCGACTATATAGCGGGCTGAATTTTCCCCGGCTATCCGCATAAACTCAGCAAAGAATTACATCACGACTGCACGGAAAATTGGGCTAAGGTTATGTTTTCCTTTCGCTAAGCCGGGCCAACCCGTTCCGTATAATCGGGGATGGTTACCTTGTGAGGGTTTTACATTTACAAAGTTTACTTTTTGATGACATGTTTGAAGATATATATCTAATAATTTGAAACAGCAGTCATTATTATAAAACCGTTTCTCCTACTGGATATTTGTGTATTTCCACAAACTCCTATTGCTGCCTCCTTCTATGATTGAAAATTTAAAGTTTTTATATTTCAGTCTGTAGACTGTCCTGATCCTATATCTTTTACTGTTACGTTTATTTCATTTTACGACTAAGTTAATTAATTCCGACTTCTGACTTCCGAGTTACTACCATTGTTTTCCAACTTCCAAGTTCCCACTTCCAAGAACCTCTTTGGAAAAGCACCTCTGGTGGACGACCCGGACGATGAGTACCCAATTGATGATGTTATCCTATCTGATTTGAAGACAGACGATGGTCCCTTCACCATAGATGAGCTCACCCGCGCCAAGCAATCTCTCAAATCTGGCAAGAGTGCAGGACCTGACAACATCCCCCCAGAAGTCCTTAAGTCTTGCGACCTTGACGATGCCGTACTCGAGTTCTGCAACCAAGCTCTTCTGAACAGTAGCGAGCCCGACCAGTGGTCCCTTTCCAACATATTTCCAGTACCACGAAACCTCTCAAGTGCTGATAACTGTCGTGGCATCAGTTTAGCTTGCATCATTGCGAAAATATACAATCCAATTATATTAAATCGTATACGGGACCCGATAGACCCACACCTTCGCGACAATCAGAATGGCTTCCCAGAGGGTAGGGCCAAAGGTAGCCACATCCTGGCTTTACGGAGAATACTCGAAGAGGCTCGAAAGAACAACCTTCCTGCCACCATCATGTTTATAGACTTTCGGGAGGCCTTAGACTCTATCCATCGGGGAGGAATGATCAAGATCCTAAAGGGCTGCGGTATTCCCCCTGGCCTCCTAAAAGCTATTGAGTTAATGTACACGCGAACTCGCGCAAAAGTTGTGACCCCGGATGGTGAGACTGATGAGTTTGACATCACTGCTGGTGTTCTTCAAGGAGATACCCTGGCTCCATTTCTCTTTGTAATTGTGCTGGTGTTCTTCAAGGAGATACCCTGGCTCCATTTTTCTTTGTAATCGTGCTGGTGTTCTTCAAGGAGATACCCTGGCTCCATTTCTCTTTGTAATCGTGCTGGTGTTCTTCAAGGAGATACCCTGGCTCTATTTCTCTTTGTAATCGTGCTGGTGTTCTTCAAGGAGATACCCCGGCTCCATTTCTCTTTGTGATCGTGCTGGTGTTCTTCAAGGAGAAACCCTGGCTCTATTTCTCTTTGTAATCGTGCTGGTGTTCTTCAAGGAGATACCCTGGCTCCATTTCTCTTTGTGATCGTGCTGGTGTTCTTCAAGGAGATACCCTGGCTCCATTTCTCTTTGTAATCGTGCTGGTGTTCTTCAGGGAGATACCCTCGCTCCATTTCTCTTTGTAATTGTGCTAGACTACGCTCCCCGAAAGGCAATCAACGGCAAAGAATATGACCTGGGATTTACTACCACGCCTAGACGCTCTCGTAGAAACATCGGTGTTGCAGTCAAGGACCTTGACTTTGCTGACGATATTGCCCTATTATCTAATGATGTCGAGCAAGCTCAATCACTACTTGTCATCGTAGAGAAAGAGTGTAAGCGCATAGGGCTTTTCCTAAATGACAAGACGACCAAGGTGACCTGTAATACAACGTTCACTGAACCCCTCACCACAAACAATGAGAAGGCTTTGGAAGAAGTTAACGACTTCAATTGCCTCGGTTCCTGGGTAAACTCAACGGAACATGACATCAAAGTCCTTAAGGAACTAGCCTGGCGAGCTCATAAAAGTATGGAATTCAGGCCTATCCCATGAGTTGAAGCGTAGGCTTTTCGTTCCCACTGTTGAGTCAGTACTGCTACAATATCTGAACTTTTTGATGAAGCCAAAAATATATTTCCGAACAGAAAAAACTACTTTGACGCGCAAAAGTAAATTTTCTACCACAAAAACTTTCCTAGTCATCAAGCCTCAGCCTGAGCTTGTTTTTAAATTGTTCTTAATTTTTTTTTCAAATTTGAGCTTCGGTGTTCTTGTAAAGTTGTTCTTATAAAAAAAGCGTGTAGTAAGGGGTCTAATTTAGTCCAGCTTGATTGCAGAGCTGTAGGGTGCCAAAAATCCGTATTAAGTAAGTGCCTGAGCCATTACAGTCTATCAGATTACTAACATCACCAACGCATTTCCCACCTTGATACTTGAAACATTTTTGCAATTTTTCTCCAGGATAAACCAGAACCCCTTAGGTCTTGAAGGATCTCTCTAAGAAAATCGAGTGCTGGCCTGCCCGGAACACTTAATTCTTATAGTGCCATGATGATATATACGCCGCAAAACAATTTCTACCAGTCGCCGCCTTCCTCTTAAAAACCCTCGGAACGATGACTCAAATCACCCGATAACAAACAACTTGCTTTTAGTTACTCTGGCTTGTTTTTAGGTTGTGTGTGGGGGGGGGGGGGGGGGGGGGGGGGGGGGGGGGGGGGGGGGGGGGGGGGGGGGGGGGGGGGGGGGGGGGGG
>JAOCPT020617684.1:0-10014 GCA_026546935.2 Palythoa grandiflora
TCAGTAAATCCAGCAAAGGCTTCACTTCCATTTCAAAAAATCAAACAGAAAAACCAAACTAAAACGTCGCATGCTGCAGTTGTACACAAATAACCAAAACTTCAAACTTGTTTGAAAGGCGCGAAAATTTCGACGTGTGTCATTCCGTGAGTCTGGTATAAATGACAACTTCGCTGGCGTAAAAGTTTAAAAAAATCAATTTTGACTCATATCTCTTGTGGTTTGTTTTTAATAAAACAATTATTCCACTCACGTCTTGTTGGATATCATATCCAACGCGCGTTCGTGGAATAATTGTTAAATATATATATATATAAAAAATACTTCTAATTAACATAATTACTATATAAAGCTCATGTCCATATTATATAAGGAGAGTATTTTTCTTTTCACTTCAATTCATTGTCATTTCATTGTCCATTACAAGAGAAATCTATTGGGTGCAACAAAAGTGCTGTTTGATAGTTTGTGGCTAGTAAACATTTCATTTGAACCAGGGACCCATATTATCTTTTTCCAAACTATCCTTCTGCACGGAAAGAATGAAATCAAAGTCTAATTAATTATGTACATACTGGTGCGTCTCAAATCTGGTTACCCAATAAAAATGCAAAATCTCAAATTAAAACCACTCTAGCTCAATTAATTTTAAAATATAATATAGACTAATAGTGTATTCTGTACTTCATTATGTGATGAAATCTTGGACAGGAAATTCTTTTTGGCAAAAAGTTGACTTATCTAATCAGCATATCCCTGCAAGTATTAGGTCTATTAATTATTATTTTTGGTGGTCTGACTGATTTGACAGTGGTCTTGGGTGAGTTGATCACTGCGAAAATGGGTTCCTATATTGTACTGTAGGTTAATAGTCAACCCAGCTAAATCCTTTTATGAGCCTAAGCGGCCCATTGGAGCCGGTGCTTATCTCCGGTTTCTGTAGTGTTGAGTGGATAAGAGTCTTGACCCCCCCCCCCTGGATGGGACACTAATCCAGATTTGCACGTTAGCCTCCAGCAGAGCCTGCAGCAGAGTTAAGCTAGTAGAATATTATCCTTTTTTTTCAAAAAGAGGATATAAATCTAAATAAGGCTCCTTCCCAGCCTCTTTGAGCAAGTGGTTTCCTCAAGAAGCTTGACCAAAATGTAACAAAAAAACCTATTCTCTTCGCACCCTGGTTAACTTCAGTGAGAAAAAATCTCTATAATTATAATTAATATTGTTTTCTTATAGCAATCAAAGCTAGCAAAGAGCATGACACTTAATCAAACCTGTTGAGATGTTCTTGTAGATGGTACAGTTCTTCTATAATTAAAATTGGAAGAAGCCTTTTTATTTGTATTTAACTTGTTTTGTGTGCTGCTTGAATCTGAAGAAGGTCCAGTTGTTTCATGAAGATTACCACCTTTTCTTGTAGTTGATGGTTTTACAGAGTGTTTTGCTGAGGTTGGCCTTGTACTATCTGTGCATCCAGTTGACAAAAGCAAAGCTTCTGCAGGTGAGAGAACATAAAAAGCACTCTAATTAATAGAGCATGTGGCTATTGCATGATGAAATCAGAAAGTCGAAAAAATATAATATTTCAAACAATTGTAGGTATTATGGTTCTAATATCATGCCATTTGTTATAAGATTTTAAAATTGCTTTGTCTGATTTTTCTACAAATTAAATTAAGTTTGACATTAATTAATCTTTTTCATCACACTCCTTTGAACAACCAATCACAATGCAGAAAAGATTACTACAACCAATCAGAAACTGCATGTCCTATGACCATCCCAAGCCAACAAAATTCTTTTTTTTTCTCAATTTTTAATTAAAAATTTCAGCAATCTCAAATGAAAACAAGAATAACAAGTCCCATTCAGCTCATAAAAATTGATTTCAAAATGGAATAATTAAATGGCTATTGAACTTCAAGTCAATGACATGCAATTTTGGTCTGAAATCATAATATTATATAGTATTTAAATCAAACTCGAACTGTACACTTGTTCAATTTTGAAATTATGTATTTGATTACAAACAAAATTGCACTCCACTCAGTTCAGTTAATATATTTTGAAAATCACTCTTGTTTTATTAGTTGGAGCAAAATTACCTAGATTATCCATTCTTTCTCTTGTGCTCTCTAGATTGCCTGCCATTTTTTCCTGAAGGCGTCTTGCTTTGTCCCAGTCCTCTCCTGTAATGACAAATACTTTGTATTACTACAATTACAACAATCCAAGCCACAAAAAAGATATCATATCCTGCTAAACACAAAATTATAGGGCTGGGTTACTCAAAGGCTGGTTAATGTTAACCTTAGATTGAGCCAAAATTGTAGCAATTTCTTTTCCAAGGTTGTTACGTATTATTAACTTAATAAAATGGTGTAAAAGTCAAACGTTTAAACAAGTGTTTTTGACTATTAAGTCATCTTCAGATTGAATAAGAACTGTTAGGAAACAGCACAGTTATATACAGCCAACAGTTATTACAGGTTTTCCTTTGAGGGGAATAGGGACAAAAAAGAAGGCTTGGATTTGTTTATCCAAATTGGGATGAAGCTTTGCAATCATGATCATACGAGATTCAGTGATGCAGCAAATAGTCCAGGTATAGGTGGGTGTGATGACTTTCCAGGAAAGGGAGTGGTTTGGGTTGTGGGCAAGATGGAGAGTAGGTTCAAATACTGTAGTTTGGTTGTGTCTATATATTCATTGAATATATATTCCTCAAAATTTGTGATGCTGTAATTATTGTTGGTTATTATTTATATTAATTATTATTATTATTATTATAATTATTATCCAGGGTTGCCACTATTTACTGGATGTAAAATTCAAGGACTTTTCCAGGACCTTTTCAAGTAAATCCAGGTCGACCTTTTCTGTCAAGTAAAACTTTAAAAATGCTTTGTAAACACATTTTTTTTCAAAAATTTGTTTCACAGTACACATGCCATACTAACAAGCCTGAGAAGATTGTTTCTTGACACAAATCATGCCTCCCAGAGTCGTGGTTTCTGTTTTAGATAAGAATATTGTCAGATCAAAAATATTTTAACAAACAGCTTAATTTAATTATTTTTGGAAGTTAAGAAAGAAATTTTTTGCCCATTCCAGGATTTTCAAGGACAACAACCCAAATTCAAGGACTTTCCAGGGCCTGGAATTTTTCCCCCCAATTCCAGGACTTTCCGAGATTTTCAAGGACCATGGCAGCTCCCTGATTATCATTATTATTTTTACCATCATTATCATTGTATTATAGCACAATTTATCTACTGCTCAGTTTTGTCTACTAAAATTCCTTTTAGTAATGTTATTGGCTAAATATTGCAGATGTCAACCTTTGTTGAAATAGCAGCTGCTGTATATTGATGGTGTATTACAGTACCTCTTTCAGTGCAGTCTATATCCAGGCCTCTCTGCAGTTCTTCAAGTCCTTTTCTGTAAAACTCAAGAGCTCTTTTCTTGCCCTGAAGTCCATCTAGAAAAAGTACAAAAATAAAGGTACCAGACACAGCTTTTGACATACCTTAAGTTGTTTCTAACTTAACTCCATAAATTAAAGTACTAATATAGAGTGGAACCCCATTAATATGACCACCAACAAGCCAAAATAATTTGGTCTTAATAAGGGGTAGAGTCATATTTAATGGCTGGTATGTTTGTTTATCAAAGTGCACTTTTCCTTTTTTATTTGATTTGATTGACATTCACTTAATAACTATATGTTTTCATTCTAACAACTTGGATTTGACACATAACAGGCCTACACTTTTCATAGTTTCTTGACAGTCATTTCACTTGTTGAGTTTTGATCTGAGCTTGAGTAGTTGTATGGAGGTTGAAAACAAAAACACAAAAAAGTGGTCATTGGTTTTATCAATGGGGTATAATAATAATAATAATAATAATAATAATAATAATAATAATAAAATAAATAGAGAATAATATATAGGCGCGCAGAAATATGGAATTTATTTTCGAGTGTTCAAATTGGTAGTCCAGGATTTACTAGGCCAAATCTTACGTCAGCTAGCTAGTCCAATGTAATTTTAATGCTTAAAAAATGGTCAATACCAATGGCAAACATTCTGTTCACTTTAAAAACATTACCAATAACTCAAATACTAGTATAATGTGTCAATTAAAAGTGTATTTGTTCATTTTAAAGCATGTCCAAGTTTTCTTCAATTGTAAATTGGAAACAATCTTTATCATGCTTCTTTGTACATGTTTTTCTTTTGGATTTGATCTGGGGAGTTCTGGCTGTTATCAGCATCCCCTCCTTATCTTTGGAAGCTGCATACTTTCCATTTCTTAGTTTAATTAATTAATCAGTGTCCCATCCAGGGGGAGTCAATGGCTCTCATTCAATCTGACACTACAGAAACCAGGGAACCGGCTCCAATGGGCAACTTGGCTCATAAAAGGATTTGGCTAGCTATTTTACTGGGTGATACAACACATGCATGGGTAAACTGTAACAATAAGTAACTACTGGTTAATACATAACCCGCTGTACTCGCATTACAAAGGGATAAGGTTACACGAAATCATATAATAAAAAGCTTTGACTACAGCTACTCACGTCCTGTGATTTAATACTCTGAATCTTCACACTAAATAATACACAAACGAAATGAAAATATTAGATTATTATATCAACTCTTTGAATAACAAAAAAACAACAACCCTGATCTGTCGACCATGTGTGATTATTTTCTCTTTTTATCAAGATTATAAAATCATAGGATATCAGCACAAGAGAACAGTCTCCACACACATGAAAAAATAATTTGGTGATACAAAATATAACTGTATGACCTATACACGAACAAAACAATCTGATAAATTTATCTCTCGTGCAATTTCTGCACATGCCTGGTAACCGGAAGTACTCTTTATGTTAAATAATTACCATCCACTGTGCTTTCGTCAATTTCCAGCGCCTTGGCAATGTAGGTGTAGGCTTGTTTATGATGAAGGCGAATGTCTGTGATTTCCTGCGGTAAATTTCTATCCTCATCTTCTGTTGAAGGCTGGGAACGAAAAGATCTCGAACCGGTTGGTTTTGAACTTGAAGCAGAAGACATCTTCCTTCCAAAAAACTTGCACCAAAAACCGGTTATAATGACATGAGCTCCATAGTAAAGATATAAGAATGGGGTAAAAATCTGAAGCGATAAGCTAAAGTAATATTTCAAAACATTATGAGACATCTGCTGAAAATAGAACCCTGAAATGAGCTATTTTTAGCAGAAACTGGTCCAGAAACCGAAATAAACTGTCGGTGTCTAATTTTGTTGGTCAGCGGTAGGTTACAAATGACATGCGTTTTCCCGGACTGCCCTAACTTTGCAACCAAGCCTCAACAAAGACGCCTGACGGAAAAATGCTTTTTTTTTTGCCACATCAGAAGAAAAAGTTTAAAAAATACGATTTTCATTTATAAAAGTGTATCGAAATTGAAGTCCCTTTTCATACTGAAAACAAAAAGAAGGATCTTTTAACTCTTACTTACTAGAAAGGCAAATTGTGAAAAGATGTCTGATTAAATCAACCGTATATCTATAGCGGTACGGACAACGTTCGACTTTTATAGTTGCTGTACTACTACGATCTTATTTCTTCGAGTTGAAGACGTTAAAAATGAGAAAAGGGGGAAGCCGTAAACCCAACCGTTGCGGCGGAAAGTTTAATAAACCAAGAACTTTACCTCCAAGCAAATCCAGTGAAAGAAAGGAAGACGCCAAAGGAAGAAAATTTGAAGATGACGAATTTCTTCAACCTCGTGTTGAAACTCGGGATTATGGCTCGGATAATAGCCAAGCGGAACATCATAGTAAACAGAGATTCGGATTAAGACCGCCGAAGAATCAGGCACGTATTCAACGACTACAAATGAGCAACGAAAATCAGGAAATGGTGTTAAAAGTTCTTCAACAACTTGAGGCAGAAGGGCTTCGAGAGAAGAATATCAGAAAAGAGGATTTTTCACATGGAAAATCTTATAATCCTCGAGAGGCTGTCAAGAATGAACGTTATTGGAAAAGGATGGAAGACCAGAGGCTAGTTGTAGAAGAGGCAGTTGGGTCCAAGAAAGATGAGGAAATTGCTAACAAGTTTGCCATGAGGAAACTCTTAAAATGTGGCTTTGAAGAGAAAAGATGTATATCAGCTCTTAAAAACTGCAGTGATAATGTAGGAGCTGCCCTGGAGCAATTAATTGTTCAAAGCTGTGGTGTAAAAAAGCTTGCAAAAGAATGTAAGGCTTCATCAGAAGACCTAATTAATGAGGCTAAGATTCAAAGAAATGAAGAAGCTTTAGCTTTAGAGTCAATATATGGTGAAAACTTTAATGAAACTATATCAAACCGCATCTGGGTAATAAAATTAACTCTGGAATATATAATGGACTATTTTAAACAAGAAAAGAGGAGGAATAATAGTGATTTACCAGTATCTAGACCTGAGAAAATCCCCAGAAATCTCTGTAAATTCTTTTTGAAAGGGAACTGTAAATTTGGAAGCAAATGTAGAATGAGCCATCAGTTACAGGAAAGGGAAACAGCAGGCTGTTTGAATCAGGAAAACATTGATGGCACTAATTTAACAAATGAGTCAACATTTCATTTAGAAATCCGATTCCCTGAGGGATCACTATATCCCTATGAAATTCCTGTCATTGCATTTTATTCAGTTCTTGATACGATTCCGAGTCATGTCTCTCTGAATATAATGCTAAGGTTAACTGAAGAAGCTAAGACACTTGCAGAGGATGGGGTTCCTGCTGTGTTTACACTTGTCAGTTTCCTAGAAGATAAGGAACAAGTACTCAAGCTTTTATCTTCTCCACCATCTGAGTTTAGCTTACGAGAAAAAAAGAAAAAGGTGCTTGATGTACAAAGAGAAAGAAATGAGGGAGCTGCAACAGCATTGGGGGATGACTCTGGATTTTCCAGAACAAAAAATGGAAAACTACTAGATCCACTTAAACGAGAAGAAAAAGAAAAATTAAACCGGAAAATGAAACAACAGTTTCAAAAATTGCAGGTATTTGGAATAATTCATTGGTTGGCTTATTCCATCTGTGCATTTACAGAATATTAGATTTGATGAACAATTGTCTAAATAAAAGTCTTCTAACACACCAAACATTTTCGACAAAGAATTGTCATCTTCAGGGTTTTTTTGCTACTGAAAGTTTAAGATATAGATGGAGCATTTTCACACAATCCCCAAAGACAAAAGACGGAGCAGCCATGTTGGTGTTCTAATCAAAAGAAATAATCAAAATTCTTTTGTTCAATGCCCATCAACATGGCCGCTATGACGTCTGACGAAAGAGCTCTAAAGCCTTAAGTTACCCCCATGGGCCGTGAGCTTTTTTCCCATTGTAGTTTTTTCTTTTTTAATTTGCTCTTATATCATTGTCTTTAGAATAATCCCTATAATTTTATTAACAATTAACTTGCTTCAAGGACCAATCTTTTTCTTATTTTTCTTGTTTTTGTTTTGCCCTTATGCATAAATTTGTTTAATGGGGGGTTTTCAGGAATGGGGCCCTGCGGGAAAGGGCACACTGATTCAGTAAAACCAATATTGGTCACTTCAATTCAAACACACAGGAAACAACTGTTCAATTAAGTCAGTTAAGTTAATCAAGTCAGTTTCTGATCGATGCATAGCTTGAATCAAGTATATTTGATTTTAGTCAGTCCCAGCGTACAAGAATATGCTTGAAGAACGGAAAAAATTGCCTGCCTGGAAATCACAGAATGAAATACTTGATGCCTTGGAAGAGCACCAGGTGGTGGTAATCAGTGGAATGACTGGGTTAGTTTCTCTTTAATCTTTTGAGTTTATGAATTTAAAATGATCTCAGGCTAAAATGATTAAAAAATACTGTACAAGCTTTCGACTGCCCGATCTATGTACAGCCTTCAACAGTTGCAGTTTGGGCAGTCGAAAGCTCATAGGTTTTAATCATTTTAGCCAGATATCGTTTTAAATTCATAATTATGTTTCATCCTGGCTGCGGCCCTTCAGTAATTCTACTTTTGAGTTTACTTAAAATTTATCAGTGAAACTAGATAAAATGAAAATCCTGTCTTCTAAAACGAACTCATACAAGTGCTTGCTTATGATTAAAAATAACATCCAATCAGAATTCATTTTAAATCTTGCTCAGACTGAAAACTCTTTTATAACTACCAAAAAAAACCCGGTTAGGCAAAGATAAATTTTGGCAAGGGTAAAATGTAATTCCGTCAAGGCAAGGATGAATTCGGCTGTGTAAACTGCGATTGCCTTTCCAATTCATTTTGTGTTTCAGGACAACGTGTGGACGTTGTACTTTCTCAAAAAATTGGCGGCAAGACAAAATGCGTGTGTCTGCATTTTCTCAGTACAGCTCTGCGGAACCGACCAAAGGTTTTCTGCGTCAAAAATAAACTTCCTTGATTTGTTTTTCAGAATATCATCCACTTTATAATATTGGGAACTACTGAAACTGATCTAAATGGTTTCAAAAGTCGTAAACATAAACATAAACGTCAAGATTCTATCAGGAGAAATGAATGGCATCTGATTTGCACAAATAGGATTATTTACAGCTCAAAGTCACGGTGAACTCTGGCATCGATTTAAGTGACGTTCGTGGCATTTATATAAATACATTTTTTTCTTAACATTTGCCTTTATGATAAATACGCATGCGCACTAACAAGTTTTCAACCTTAACTTGATAAAAACAACCGTGACTTATAACAAAATAGGTGACCACATAAGTTATGTGTGTAAAACCATCCTTGCCACTCCAAACAGTTAAAATTACCCTTAACAGCATTCATTCTTGCCTATCCGTTCTTTCTATAGTGTAAACGGGGCTTGATCAGTTTATATTTATCTAACGGTCACGAGAAAGATTGTTTAAATATTGAAGCAAGGTGGGCTTTATCTCTTGTCAAAAAAGGAAGTTTCGAACAAGTAAATTTAAGTATGTTTTAAGCCATTTAGAAAAAAAACGAAGCTGGTGAAGCTGACCTATTTACATTGTGAAAACCGTTGACAGCCTGGTTCACATAAGGAACGGCTGTGACCACAGGAAGCGGTGTCTAAAATTAATTTAGATTACATTATTTTTTATGTTTCTTGTCGCAGACATTTAGAGAAAAAATTCCAAATACAGTTGTGAAGAAACAAAACCTTTAGGCTTTTGGTCATTGGTAAAAACATAATGGGACAATTTATAGCAAGATTTTAGTTGCTTCATGTCAAGAGGCCGTCCTAAAACCGATTTGGTACTGCTTAATTGGACGTTAACAGGAGGCCAGACTATGGCCGGTGGACGTTAGGGAAAACGTTAAAAAACCTAATTCAGGGTTTGATAGCCTGATAAATTCAGTATCCTTTCAGGTACAGAATAAGCACTTCAAGCTGAGATTAGGTTTTAAGCCGTGTGCACGTGAGTGCATGACATGGTTTTTCATTCAGCGAAGACTTCTGACTCCCATCAATATGTTGGAGACCGGTGCAGAAATCTTTCGAAGCCCCCTCTACATAATAGGCAAGATGTGTTGGTTATTGCAAAAAGCCAGATGAAAGCACGAGAAAGACAATCCACCACTTTAAAAGAGTTGCTTAACGATACTGTCAACCTGTTTGAGCAACTCTATTAAGCAGCCGACTTAGTTTGTTTTCTTGCCACGGCACTGTCTTTTACAACACTTTTGAGTGCATAGTGTTACACAATTGGCTTTCATCCAGATTTACCATAGTTAGCACCTAAATTTTTATGGTTCCAAAATTGGTACCTTCAGTTCAATTTCTTTTTATACTCTTTTGTTGCCGACCGATGAATCCACTTTTGGCGGCATTAATCGATGAGAAACATAAAAATAAGTGGGGATACGATGGCCTAATAGTTTCGCTTATACAGTAAGTATAGGAAATCGTATGAACGCGAGTGCATTTCGTGATTTATGGGCACGAGTGATGTTTTGAAAGTTCTCAAAA
>JAOCPT020617750.1:0-10014 GCA_026546935.2 Palythoa grandiflora
GTTGGCGTGCGTCTGTTCAGTAGTAGATCATAGATGACGTCAAACTGTGGTAAGAACAAAAAAGTGGCACACGAGGCGTTGCTTTTCAAGTTTTGACAAGTTTTTGACATTTATTTTAACATACTTTTCAATTGTAATCCCAATTTTGTATAATTATCGCTATATTTTTTGTCATTTCTTTACTAAAATACTTGTATCAACACTGAAGTTTATTGGCAGCAAAAACGTTTTTCATCACATGTTCAAACATGAAGAAGTAGAATTTAAAAATGTTTTTGACTGGCTTGATGTGATGAAGTAAATACCTTTCGAATTGTTGATATGGTTTTTCCAGAGTATTCTTAATCGTTGGAAAACTTTAAAGCAAAATAATATTTCCAATACGTTAATGATTTTCTCTGTTTTAGCTTATGAAATACTAACACGTTTGAGAAGTGAATTCCTGAGTGCAAAAGGGTCCCAATGGCTACCCCGTGTTTGATTACCGCTATTACCACTTCAATCGCCTCCTGCCACTGCTGCTACCTTTTCATAAGACTTAATCTATAATTACCGTCTTTAACCTCAATTTATTGCTTGTTAATAGGTTAATTGAATCCTTTTCTTGAATCCTTGTAGGTGCAATATGCCATGATAATCGATATTTGCCACAATGTTGTCTTGTACACCGAACCAAAGAAGAAGGTAATTAGCAACTTGTTTTCCCTTCCCACTGACACTATCATTTACTGATTCTAATTGTACCAGGCGATAGTCGTAAGAATACATATTGGACAAGGCTTACCATTTCAAATCTTTAGGGAGTGAAAAAAAAAGCTTCCCTAAACTATTCGAGTTCATCGATTTTTCTCATTGAGAAAACATTACAGTACAGCACATCCTAAAGTTTCCAACCCTCTGGACTTTATAGGAAACCCCCGTTTATTAAAATTTCGGATTTCCTAATCTCAAATTTTTGTGTGTGACTGTTCTTTTACAAAATCAAAATGGGAGAGGTAAATGAGTTTTCTCTGACCTGAAATAGTTGTGTTGTAATCATGCATATAATGATATAGTGTACAGTGTACAGTGAACAATTCCTTTCAGATTTTCCGAACCCCCGTTTACTAGTTTTCAAAAAATGTTCAACCCTTCCTGTTTATTTCGACCACCCGTTTGTTCCGATCCCTCCATTTATTTGGCAGAGTATGATAGATACGAGTATGATATTTTCCACGTAAGAAGAGTTGTGAAGGTACAATGTGATTCTTTCCATTCTCTCCTTCTTTGGTTGGTCGACCTTTTCACAGATTCGGAAACCAAGGTAACCAAGCTTCTACATGAAGCCTATAATTATCGATGAGCTGGTATAGTTAGAGAAATAAAAATAATTATCATAAGAACGACACTGATTAACATTTATATTATTTCCTCTTCTCTAACTGCGTCAGCTCACCCTTAGCCTCGGTTTCATGTTTCAGGCTAGGTTACCTTTCGGGATTTGTGAAATGGTCTTATCTGAATTGCCTTCTTTTGCTTCGGCACCTGAAACTATTTGCTTGAATTGAGTCCTAGTACTTAATCCTAGACCCAGGTATAAAAGACTATTGCAGTTGCAACTCTGGTTTGTAATTGGTAATGTATGGATTAAAGTCGGTGACTTCTTTGTTGTCTTTGAGGAACATCCAATTTTCCTCTTATTTTGTGTTTATTTTTAAAAACCATCACCTTTTCTACTTTTAAGGAAGCTACCAACAAACTTCAAAAAATACGATTTCGGCTGCAGCTTTCAAACTCAGAAAACCAGCGAGGTCCTATACTAGAACTACAAAACACAGTCAGGTACATTAAATTTACAACAACTTTACGGGGCAAGAAGTCTAAGTCGAGAGTGTTTGTACCGTAAAAAGGGCATAGCGTACAATAAAATATGTGTAAAATAAGGAGTAATGTATATATTTTTTTTTCTAAAGATTTACTCTTCATTAAAGAATGACAACGATGTAACAGATGATGAGCTGTGATGTTTATGATGATGATGATGACTATGTTGGATAATTTTGATAGATTTGATAAGTGATGATAGTTATTTCGCTGATTGTGGTAGTGGTGATAATGATGATGTTTAAAGATGACAGTTCTGTCTGTGGTCATGCTGATCATGATAGGTGGCGCTGATAACAATTATGATAGTTGGTTATAATGCCTATCGTTGTCGTATTGATTAACTTTTCTATTGGTGGGTAATAATGATATCACTGCTGATTGTAATTGATATGGATGATGATGATAATGATGATCATGATCATGATGATGATGACGATGATGATGACGATGATGCTGCTGATGATGATGATGCTGATGATGACAGTGATGGTGGTAAAGAGGCCACGGTATTTCACTGTATTTCAACTGTTTTATAAGGAAAAAGAAATGGTAACGACAATGTAATATAATAAAAGTAGTAGCAGTATTGATGAAAAAATCAAAGTATAAAAGATGGGAGTAAGATTGACAGATTTTTCATTGTTTACCAAAGTGTCTGTTTTGAAGTTGTACGATATTTAAGAGATTATAGACCGTCAGGTAACAGTTTTAGAAAAAAAAATTCAATGAACAACATAACTGCTAAAAAATAGCAATTTATGTTTGTGATTTTCGCAGGTCTCACCAAGCAGAGATGCGCCGGCTTGAGCGTGAACTGTACGAAATGAACCTGATTCGCAACGAGGCTCCAGACCGCATCGACTTTGAGTATGTTTTATACTGCATTTTATTACTTTGTTTGGTATTGCCTGCAATTTACCTTGTTTCCTGTTGTATTTGAGACTTCAATAAGAAAGGTGTTATTGGTTTCATTATTGACCTTGTTGTTTCAGTTAAGAAATAAAATGTATTCTCTGTGTCTTCATAGCCAGGTGAAAACCGAGGCAAACGTTTGGGAGAATTCGAAAGCAGATCAGTGAAAACCCGAGAGGCAGTCGACGGTTTTCACCTGTTCGACAATTCTCACAAACGTTGTCGAGGTTTTCAACAGGCAATGAGGGCACGGAGTAAATATTCTATTTCTTTTATAGAATTGCCATTTTCCGATCTTAAACGAAGTGCATCAAGTTTTGTTTCTTTCATGAAACTACAAATTCTGACAATCTGGCGACAGCCTAATGTCATTTTTCGTATTTCATAGCGCTATAAAAGCACACTTGTCGACCAATCAGAACCTATGTACTATCTAATTTTTTATGATAATGTTGATGTCACACATATTAATGTTAACAGTATTCCCATGGTAAATTAAAGAACTATCTTTGGTTTAAATTTACCACGGTGTATTCGGTTATACACGAACAATTTACATGTTACAGTGGCAAATCTGTCAAAAACAATCATGCGATTTGTTATTTTATCTTTTATTATTTTACCCTTTCTCGCCAGCTGGGTTACTTGTCATGGGAAATGTTTTTTTTTTTCTTTTTATTGTATCCAAGGAAATTTGCCGCGGTGAATTTAACTTTGGAAAGGCAGTCACACACGGTGGAACAGTTTACCGCGCTGAAAAGCCTTTTTACCGTGATAAACCTCAGCTTTGATATTTCAGTACTATCAACAGGATGCAGTCATTGTGGAGATGAACAAAACAAAACTAAATACAAATAAAGTACAAACAGAATTGGACGAACACGGAGTCCTATTGCCATTTTATTATAATAATTACAATTTTCGAAAGTGTTTGACTATTTTCTGAGTACCGAGAGATACTTAGAATTTAAGCAGCTGGAGGTGAAATTCTCCATATTGTTTGACTCAGATTTCAGAGGTAAGTTGTTAGTATTCATAGTATTGATTTCTTATTGCTGATTGGTCAGAAATCCTAAAGCTCAGATTGTGATTGGTTCCTTTAACTGTCCCGTTAACAGGTAGCCGATAACAGAATAATTATGTTATAGTTTTCGAGGAAGATCAGTAGGGGAAAATTGTGTTCCAAATAAGGCAATTACTTTGAAGAAATTGCAATTATTAGAATAAGATATAAACAAAAAGGCTGCTATGTTTTTCAAAGTAAGCATGGAATAACAACCCAACGTTTCCAAGTTTGCTGTTTGAGTTTTGGCTGGTGATCAATTTTTTTTTAGGACGGGGCCGGAATGCTTTTGATTTAATCTGAAATTTATTTTTTAACTCTCAACCGCTTCATGCAACAGATTGTCGGATGCCATGCAACAGCTAGAAAAAGAGATCACTGCCAGGAAAGAAGTGCTGAACTCCTCCAGTACCGAACTTCGACTCATCATACAGTAAGAGATATTCAAGTTTGAAGTTTTAATCATTTGAGCTTTTAAGTTATGCTTTATCATTTCCGCAAATAATATTTATGTTTTGTTCAGTATTCTTCTTGCCGTTTTACTAATACTATCTTTCAAACAGCATCCCATCTTTGTTCTCAACTTAATAAATTTTACCAGTTTCTTCAAAAGGTTAACGCGTTACAAATACGTTCTTTTTTATTCCTTCTTTTAGTATAGCATTCTGGTTTATTTGATAAATAGAGATTATTACGTGTTAAGAGCTTGGTATGAAGTTTTTTGAGGAGGTTTTTGTGTCATATTACGAAGGAGCAAGCCAGCGACTGAATAAAAAATTATTTTCATGATTTGTTTCTTACAAGACGACGGCATGGTTGGCGCAGTGGTAATATCTCTGCCTTCGAACCACAAGGTCCCAGGTTCAACACCCGGCTCAGCCGAGTGTTAAACATTTGTGTGACCTTCTTTTCCACCAAAGTTGACTCAGCTTTCGATCGTCCCGAGGTCGGTAAAATGAATACCAACTTCTGCTGAGGGCTAACCTGCGACGGAGTAGTGTCCCATCCAGGGGGAGTCAAGTACTCTCATCCGCTTAACACTACAGTAACCGGAGACAAGCACCGGCTCCAATTGGCCACCTTAGGCGCGTAAAAGGATTTAGCTTAGCTTCTTACACAGTTTTTGGTAGACGAAAAGGCACAGTGACACTAAAACAATTCATTGAAAATATCAAAAAAACTTCCCGCGTCTCTTCACGTATTGGGTTTATTCTTCTGGTTCTTTTCACCTTTATGACTTGAAAAAGTTTTAACAAATGTCTCATTTTTCGTAAGGTGTTTTGATGTTAGAAATTTGAACATCACCAACGAATGAGCCGCGAGTTCGAAGGCAAAAAAACATTAACCGTACGACACAAAACTAGAGATACAACAATACAAGCATGTGATTGGTTGAAAGTAGTCATATTCGAAATTTTTAAAATTGGTTATTTGTTTTTATTTGGGGTCCTAAACTCCTTTACGGGTTGTCGACATTCTTATTTCTTTAACTTTTATTTTCATTATAGTCAATGAATTGCAACAAATAAACAAATCAATCAGTCAATATTGAGCTTTTTCAATGGACAAATAGAGTTTGAGTTGAAGTTGGACCTTTTTAAAGTCATTAATATGGCTTTTTCACTGATACGAGTTTCATTCACGGCTTTATCACATGGATATCTTTCGTAAATATGTAATAATAAAATTATACATTACGTTTATTTTATACACAGGGCGTACAAGGACTTCCAGATGAACATGAGCACTCCCACTCCAGAAAAAGGTTTGTCTTTTTGATTGGAAATTCCCAGATGGGGCGAGAAGTGGGCGAAACCACTGAGGATTTCGCCCTGATAGGAAGGATTATTGGGGAACGGAGGTTGTAATCCCCAGGATACCGGTAACAGTTATCGCAGATGTTATCATAATACCTATGGTTGGCGTTGGTGATGGTTGCCGATGTCAATTTTTTTCAATAAGTGTATTTGTATTTTGCTATCAAAATGAGATATTGTTTTGTTTGTAATATGAAGCACTGTACTGTGATCTTTTCCAGCCCCTGCTGCGGAAGTTAGCAAAATTGCTGAGATCTACTTCAAGCACGCAACTTGGCAGCTGAACCAGGAGGATGGACAACTGGAGATCGCTGATGTCACCTTTAGAAACTTTATGTGAGTTGCTTTTTATTTTATGTTATTTCTTTAAACCCGACGGACGCTGCAATCTTGTTTGGGATCGTCGAATTCTTAGTAGATGCTATTAACCTCGGTCTGCATTTATCACGCTAATCACTAATATCGCCGCAAAACATTGACCAGGAGCTAAAGGAGCATAATCGCTGCGATCGCGAGTGAAATGGCTCACGGCCGAGATGTTCTGGATCTAATAAGCCTTGCAGTGGTTTCTCGGATGCAATGGAACGCTACAATTTTTCCAATCATAAAGGATTTCAAACACTAGGGCGGCTTACAATTTGTCCAGAAAAATCAGAATTTTCAGTCAGTTATTAAACGATAAAGTTCATGCTGATGAAAAATTTTCGAAAAAGATGAAGAACCTCGGACGTGTTAATTCGTCTTTCTATTCCAATGGAAATGCTCGAAAAATTTTGTACTGTTTGTAACAATCGGCTCGTTCCAAGCTCCACTATGAGTCTTTTCAGTGAGATGAACAGTACCATTTGAATTTCTGATCAAAAATTCCGGGTTTTTTGCAAGAGACAAGCGGCCTGTACTATAACTATTCATCCATTTCAACCGGATTTTTCGTACAATGGTAAAAGACCAAGATTTCCTAACACTTGCGTCGCTCCCGGCGTCAAATTCGGATCACTTCAGTCGCCGAAATAGAATATGGTGACTGTAATCACTACTGTTGTTGGTACGCTCGAGTTGTGAGCACCACGTTAACATTAAATCACTCCAGTCGCAGAATGATTTTTTCCATGAAGGTCATGAGTGGAGCGTCTGGAGCAATTATATGAAAATTGTTTTACGTACAAAAATAAGCTAGCTGTGCATTCAATTATCTCCAATTGCAGTCCAAATGGTTGTACATTAAATAATCGCGACTTTTACTCCGGGCAGAGGATACATTATTAATATTAACTCTTTTCCTTAAAATTTATAAGCAACAAATAAATTTTCGTTCTGATCTGTCTGTTGTTTGGTCTGGCTTTGTATAGGTACACTAAGACGACACTTACTGACACCACAGTTGAACATAGACTGGAGCTTGGTAACTGTAACCTGAGAAACCTTCTGCCAAACAGTATATACAAGGTACTGTATTTGTTTAATTTATATTTTGAACTTTTATGGGGCGTTTATTTGAGGGAGGACGTTTATTAAATTTTCAACAATTTAGCCGCAAGGACATTCGAGTCTTAAGCAAAAATATTGTCTTCACTAGTACAAAACAAACATGTAACAAAAATTTGCCAGCAAAAATACTGTTTTTGCTTACTAGACGTTAATTTTGGAATGACTGCTAAAAATATAGTTTGTCATAGGATGTGCTTGGCCCGCTTGATGTCAGCGGCAAGGGTCACGTGGATCGTTCTCTTATGATGAGAATCTACTGCCGTGTCAAGCCGCCAGGTAAGTTGGGTTTTAGATTTACAAGTTAAGGTAAAATTATAGTATCTGGGCCTGGTTCCTCAAATTCCCCCGGAACAAAACGAAATTCAAAGAGTAATTTTTGTGATGCCTTCAAAATACTGTTCAGTTTTACCAAATAAAACAAACAAACATGTCAACCCCAAAACTCCAGCTCAAAGCAAGCTACAGAAGGTAGGAAACAGGAACATGGATTAAAAACTTAACCCTAGGTTAGCACTAATCAGGGTTTTGAGGAATTCCAGCTCAAAGCAAGCTACAGAAGGTAGGAAACAGGAACATGGATTAAAAATTTAACCCTGGGTTAGCACTAATTGAGTTTTGAGGAACCGGCCCCGATACTAACTTGAAAGAGTCCAGAAAATTTAGCAATATTACTTCTGAAAAAAGTATGGATTTTTTTCGTTTGATTCCAGGCAAAAAACCTACCATTGATTCCGACTAAAATCCAAATGTAAGAACTGTTACGTGTATAACTTTAAACATTAGAACACACCGAACAGATACTAGAAACATTGGTTTTGTGTAGAAGTTTTGTCTGAAAAATCCGTAAAAAGTGTAAAAAAGCCTGGGATTTTGCCTTCAAAGAAATGTAATAACCCTTAACTCAGTTAACCCTGGGTTAGCACCAATCGGGGCTTATAGGAACAGGGTACTGAACTAAAATATATACGGATACATACGGATACGTGTTAACAGCTAAATGTTTTTCCTTCTACAGTTGGCGGTATTGGAGTCAAGGAACACTTCGAGGTGAACGTGTGTCCGCTATCCGTCTGTCTTACACACCGTTTGTACCGCAAGATCATGGTGTTCTTTTTCCCTCATCGGGCCCATGAGTACGAGACGGCTGACGTCGAGGGAGTTGACCTTGGCTTCAGAGGTACATTTTATGGCTTCCTGGTACTTTTATTTTGCATCTAAGAATACTGAATGCTTACTGTGTTGTTTATGCTGCTTCAGGTAGAGATGTTGAGGACAAGGATATTGATTACGACGATATTGAGGTATGACTCAAATATTATATAAATGAGCTTCAAGAAAAAATTGCATAGGCTAATAGCTTAAAGTGAGGCTTTAGTGCCCTTAAAAATGCTTGTGTCATGGCGCCGAGCCATCCTCGTTAGTTGACCGATGCCCTTGCCTTGAATATGAAAAAAAACATCACCGTGCAGAAAATTTGTAACAAGAAGTAAGTAAAGCCTCTTACTTCAGTCATACGTTTTAATAAATACGTTTTAATAAATTCAGTCATACGTTTTAATAAATGAAGGAAGGTTAGTGGTTTCATGGAATGAGTGTTGTAGCATTCAACTCTGACATAATGAAAACAGTGGTTGCTTTGGTACCGGAAGTCTCCGTGGTCTCGCCATATAAGGCAAAACAAGAAAGAAAGTTGAAGATGCAACCTAAGCTACGCTTATGACAGAGGTAAAAGGTCTTTTATTACCAGAAGGTGCTTCCCTCATCTCCTTACTCGCTAGATCCTGAAACCTATTTCGTTGATCGCCTTCTTTCCAAATAGACTAAACCGGCAATAAGCTTTCTTGTCACTGACTTCCTTCTTCTATTTCATCTCAAAACGAGTTTCAGTCTAAGCTCTCAAGCAAATTAATTCTAGATCACCAATGTTCGCTGTCTTTCTTTGAGAACTATTCGCCATTGCTTTTATCACGGTTCATTTTGTGACAACACACGATACAGTTTTAACAAAGCATGATGGGATGCATGGGATTTTTGATTCAATAAACCCTTAACTCAGTTTGATAATTTTTTGAGTTTTACACCGTTGAAAAAAGAAACACGACGTTTCGGACTGTAGCCCTTCGTCGGAGTGAAGACGTGGTTATATATTAATGCAAAGATTGATTGCCCAATGAAATAGGAATAGACTCATTATATTCCCTTTATTAAAAGGGGAGTCAGAATAGCATAGTGGTTATATTGTTTACGCCTCCCAATTCTTAACAGACCTGGGATCGAACCCTGGGATCCACACGTGTGCTGAAATTTGTCGATCTCAATCTGACTCCGAAGGTTTTCCTTCCTCGATGTTCACGCCGAGATTTGGGTGATTGGACATTAGTCCCTGGCTGGGAATAACGGATAACCACTTCCGTCGTATTTGACGTTAAATGATTTATTTGTTTGATAGGAGTTCCCCACGTTACAAGTTCAGGGGAGTGTGGGAAAGTCATCGTCACTAAAACGAACACCAAGCTTGCTATCAACGTCTTCAAGTGAATCTTCCGAGTCAGGGTACCAGGGATCATCAAGATCCAGAAAATTAAACCTGTCAACAGTGGATGCACCAACTGCGGTCCCCCCCTCCCCAAGAGTTAAAGAAAAGGTAAGCATTGCAGCTTTTAAGTCCCCCCATACAATCAAACTCCGTTTCCCAGAAAGAAGTTAGCCTGTGTTACGGTAATGAGGCTGTCTTCCCTTTCACGTATGTTACAGGGTTCGCACAGTCTTGAAAAGTCCTTGAATTTTATAGTAAGTCCTTGAAAAGTCCTTGATTGCCAAAAATCCTTGAAAAGTCCTTGAATTCCACTATAAGGTCTTGAAAAGTCC
>JAOCPT020617798.1:0-10012 GCA_026546935.2 Palythoa grandiflora
AGCCAATGAGATTAACGGTTTGACAATATCGCAATTAGCACCTTTATGCATTCCATTGCCGTTGACCTGCCTAGTTCTTATTCGGATCGTTACTTAAGAAACTGGTGCATTTCCAGGGATCAAATTATTCTCCATAGCAGCATGCACTCAACCCACAGACTAAGCTCTCACTTTGGTTTCTTGCTTGGCCAAAAATCTCTGAAAAAGACTGAACTTGAGAACTCTAAGATAAATCCATTTTTTCTTCATTCTTAAATCGGTATTCTTTTCAATTGTCATGTTGGTAAATTTTTCCAACTGAGATCTATACTTTCTGTATAAGCAGTTTGGGAGAATTTGGATTTTCAACTTCCACAGCTTATTCCATATCATTAACTCCTAATTTCTTATTACTAGTTATATCATTTTATTTGAGTTATGTAAGAAGTTAGATGTTGATAAAAATCTAATCTAATATAAAAATCTCACCTATAAAAATAGGAACATCCTCTAACGCTATTGTGACTGAAATGTTCTGAAGTTTTCTCATTTCCATAATCTTCTAGTGGATCTGACCACAGGAGGTCACACATTGGACCAAAAGCTGGAGGTTCCTTGAAGCGATCAAGCTGTTGGGAAGAAGTTCACAGTTCCAAAATTCCCTCACTTTGCTCACCAACATACCAACAACAAACCATTAAACCTTGATGGAATTCTTTACATCAGAGGTGGAAAAATCCACTTGCCCAATGCCCTGGACTAGTATAATTTGCTATCAGCCTGGCAGAGGTAATGGTGATGGTGATGATGGTAATGATGATGATGATGACAATGACAATGCCGATGATAATGGTGATGATGATGGTGATGATGGTAATGATGATGATGATGACAATGATGATGACAATGACGATGATGATGGTGATGATGATGGTGATGATGATGGTGATGATGATGGTAATGATGATGATGATGACAATGACGATGATGATAGTGATGATGATGATGGTGATGATGATGATGGTAATGATGATGATGACAATGACGATGATGATGGTGATGATGATGATGATGGTAACGATGATGACAATGACGATGATGATGAGAATGACGATGATAATGGTGATGATGATGGTGATGATGGTAATGATGATGATGATGATGACAATGACGATGATGATGACAATGACGATGATGATGACAATGACGATGATGATGACGATGACAATGATGATCTAGATTTTTATAGTAAATAATTTTTAAATTTCATCTTGTAATCAGTGCCTTTGAATTTTCAGAAAAGGCGCTATATTTATTATTATTATTACGATTATGATCATTATCATTGTTTTGCAAATCAATCCAAAAGTATTACTAGTAACTTTTCACAAAAAACTCTGGTTCAGTCTTATCTTTTAACTTCCTTTTTCAATTTTCTCTTTTTGACGAATCTCAAAATGATGTCTTAAAATAAATAAAGCATCAACAATCAAACATTTTCTGAACATGACAAGGTGGTCAAGAGTGGGTGGGATACGTAACTTTGCAAATTATAATTATTATCCAAATTACACAATTGTAGTTTGTGGGCCAAGGCAAGTGTCCCATGAGGGTTTACTAACCCAGACTTTACTAATTTAAACCAAAAATAGCAGTTATTAGTGATGTTTTCACCTCTGTACATAGATAGATATATAAATTGTTTGTTCATTCAATAATTGCAATTAAGGGTAAAATTACAAATACCTTTTTAATGTCATCTAGAGTATGTAATTCAGGTGACAAGCCCCCGTGGACACAGAGAAACTGTTGGTTCATTAACGCAGCCAGTGGGAGACAGTCAAATGCATCCATGCAAGCATCATACACAGCCTCTGTGTACTTGATCTTACCTAGAAAAACACAAACAATATTTTTTACTATTGATTTTTGCATTTATTTCTGGTTAAAAATTACATGAAGAAAATTATATAATGTATATACATGGCTAATATTTACATGTTAAAAACATAAGCCACTGGCTAAATGGACAACATCTTCCTTTAAAAAAGATGGTCAATTAAGTATTTATGTTTGGGTTCAGTCAGAACTAAGTTCATCTCTTATGTCTTGTGAATGGGCATTATGGCTTGGCAGCACACTCAACACAACATGGTGGAACAGTTAATGTGCTCACTCGATGGGTGGCTCTGCCTAAACTGTTCTACAATTGGTACAGGATTTAATGGGGCCGAAACCAATAGTAGAACTGTTCACAGTTTAGGTATCCTGCTGATGATCAGTGAATGTTTTGCTATTTATTTTCAGCAGGATATCAAAGCTCGTCAGTCCAGAATTCAATTGCTATGCTTGAGGTCCATACAACAGATATTTGGTAGGACTGAACATTTGAACCTAAACCCCTTTCCTGTTGAGCTTTTAAAACTCTAACTGTTATCAAACTTGTGAAAACTGCAACTTGAAACTTCTGAATTTTGTGATACAATAGACATTTTTTTGAATCTACATTTTGAGACAAACAAAATGAATGATCACTTTATAGGGTTTCATCAACCGGTTCAAAAGTTAGAATGAATAACACGAATCATTTCTACTCTTCAAGACAAACAAAATGAATGATCACTTTATAGGGTTTCATCAACCGGTTCAAAAGTTAGAGTGAATAACACCAATCATTTCCACTCTTCAAGACAAACAAAATGAATGATCACTTTATGGGATTTCAACCCACAGTTTAAAAGTTCAGTCATTCTTGGTTTATCTGAAACTGAGTTTCGCAGGATAAAGGTTTAAATTATATCATCTCAGAAGTCATGTCAAAAGCAGAGCTTTTCTAATAAATTGCGCTGGCAAAAACATGCTTGCTCTTCCAAGTTTCAGTTTTTGAACCAGGAAAACAGAAACTGAATAACAGCCAGCAGTCTTCTGACCAAATTCTAGTTTTTTCCAACTAAATGCTGAAATTAAATTGAAAACTTTGTCTGGACAAATTTTGAGTTTACTCAAACTAAAATAAAAAATTTCCAACCAAATCTTAAAACTTCTGGTCAAATTTCATTTTGCTCAGAAGTTTTTCCAGACAAATTTTTAAATTATTTCAGGCTCTGGGACAAAACAGGAACAGATGCAATGCTACTATTTTAAGGAAACAATTTTGTCAATAGGGCAACTAAGATTTTAATTATTTTTTAGTCCTTCAGAAGTTGCGGACATCCCTCCAGCTGTGAACTAACTTTAT
Source organism: Palythoa grandiflora (assembly GCA_026546935.2). Lineage (NCBI taxonomy): Eukaryota > Metazoa > Cnidaria > Anthozoa > Zoantharia > Sphenopidae > Palythoa > Palythoa grandiflora. The sequence goes on from JAOCPT020617798.1 coordinate 3,218, forward strand.
TAAATGCTCTGAAGACAACATGTGCAAGTCCAAACATGTTTAGCCATTCAAATAAACTGACAAGTTTTAAAATGAAAATGTAAATGTTATTTTTAAAAATATTTATCAACTTACAGTCAACTCGAAAGCTTCTCAAATTTTGACAAATAAGGAAAAATATGGATATGAAACAAGCTGATTCTTAACATTGAACAGTCTAAAAATGGTTACCAGAAATGGTTTGTCAATTGCTTAGCTAAAGAAACCACAAATTCTAATGCTTCTCAAAAAACAAATATAAAGAATCTGGATATGAGACAAAACTGATTCTTAACAATGAACAGTCTAAAAATGGTTACAACAAATGGTTTGTCAACTACTTAGCTAAAGGAACCACAAATTCTAATGCTTCTCAAATTATAACAAATAAAGAATCTGGATATGAGACAAAACTGATTCTTAACAGTGAATAGTCTCCAAAAATGTTTATAACAAATGGTTTGTCAACTGCTTAGCTACAAAAACATGAATTCTAATGTTTCTCAAATTAAGATGAACAAAGAAAACTCTGCTTATGAAACATACTGACTCATTTTAACAATGAACATTCTGTAAAAATGTTTGGACCAACAAGTGGTTTATCAAGTTCTTAGCTAAAGGAACCACAAATTCTAGTGCTTCTCGAATTAAGATGAATAAAGAAAAATTTGAATATGAAACAGACTGATTCGTGGCAATAAAAAGTGTAAAAATGTTTACAAATAAATAAAGATCTTAAACAAATATGTCAAGAAGTTGGTTGATAAATTCAAAGATTGTTTAAGCTGTTAATCCTATTTCCCATTCAAAAATTTAGGTTCTAACTGACAACCATAAAACCATGCATACAAAAATAATTAACAGACACTCTGAAACTTGCATTAACTACTGAAAATTATTATTCACATTACTTTTGTTGAAATGCTTTGAAGATTTACAATTTGGCTTAATTTTTTTTCCGTTTTAGCATTGAAAATTGAAAGGTGCACATCTAAAACTTCTAATTTGTACTCCAAGTAACAACTTGTTTTTCTAACGATTTCATTTGTTTTCTTCTATAAACATAATTTATACAAAAGCAAGCTCACAAATGACTGACAACTAGCTTCCAATTTCAAAACTAAAAGGACCTGGCAGCTGTGACAAGCTGCTAACAGCTGTTTTCAAAATTGATTGGTATCTTTATAAAAAAATATACTAAAACTACAGTAACAGATGATTTGAATAATCTATAAAAACTATTTTTGTGGACCATTTAAAATAATCATGGTTTCCTCCCTTCTTTACAATGCATTTGTAATGAAAAGTATGCATTATTAACTCTTTAAGTCTTAAACACAACAAATAATGTGTTGGTAAATTCTCCCAACTGAGCTCTATACTTTCTTTATAAGGAGTTTGGGAGAATTTGGATTTTCAACTTCCACAGCTTACTCCACTAATTTCCAGGTATATGATTTTGAGTTATGTAAGAAGTCACATGTTGATAAATTGCCTGGGGCTGAAAGGAGTAACAAAAAGTTTGCTTCTTCCTAAAAACAGACTTCCAACTGAAGACATCCCGCCAGTTCAAAAACATGTTTTAATTACTTTCCTCAAGAGCTTTGAAACTCAAAATACCAAACTTTGTGACAATTTTTTAAACTATTAATTTACTGAAGCATTGACTATTGCTTGCATCAACACTTTGTGACGAACATATGAATCTACAGTCATTTTAAAATACAAAAAAAAATGGAAATGTTTAAATTGGTCTTCTTTCTCTTTAGAACTCTCTCGCTTACTCGTTTCTGGCAAAATTTAGTGAAAATGGTTACAAAATTGGAAATATTATCACACAGATTATAAACAAAAACTAATTTCTGCCAACTGGTGCTCTAAATTCTGAAATAAATTATTCTGAAAGATAAAGATTTACATGACCTGTGGCAATTTTCTCAAATTTCCCAAGCTTCAACTTAGCATTACTTATAACATTTTGACACTTTTCAATTTTAAATCAAAACGGTTTTGAAAATTTTAATTCCTTTTGCAATGTATAATTTATTACCTTGAGTTCTTTTTGCAACATACCACTTATCAATTGAAACTATTTTATTAATTTTCAAAATAAAATTTTCACCAAGTTCTGTAATCACAAAACATATTATCTGCAACAGTAACTCTCTCAATGTAATTCTCACCTAAGTAAAAAACATTTATAAGAAAAAAAAATGTATTTAGATAAAGTATAAAGAATGCTAAACAAAAAAATTGTGACTACCAAATGCTAAACAGCTGTTTTATGTAACATTCAATCAAGCAGTTTCTCTATTGGAGTCTGTGCATTGATCTACCAAATTAATACAAATGTTGATGTTTAATTTGCCGTCATAAGAATCTAAGGCAGTTTAAAATCAACAGAACATTTTCATCTACAGTAAAAATACACTCAGTTTTAAGTAAAGTAACACAAAATGAAAATGCCGCAGTTTTTGCTACTTAAAAGACGTGCAACTGGCTGACGCATACGAAAAGAATAAGATAATTATACATTTTGTATGATTTCATTTTTATCTTCCTGGTTTTATACACAAGAACGGAGTACAACATAGATTTTTTCTCTACCTGAATTAAACCAAACTCGCTTTTAATTTGTGCAAGGAAATGGCAAAGATTTTCATTGGTCAAACCACAAACTCGCTGGGTTTCAAATTCTCAAAACCTATTGAATTTCAAAAGTTTCTGAGTTTAAAAAGTCTACATGATAGCAGGAATTGCCAAAACATGTGACAACATTCAGAAACGTTTTGCTCAACTAACATTTTCCCTGCTTTTCGTTTGACCTAAATTTAAAACTCAAATCATAATTGTCCCTAAACCTATTTCAAAGAACCTTTTCATATTAATAACTTGATGAAACCTTACTTTGCAACAGCCAAACTAATTCACAAGGCACAAACTCAACTGAGTGTAATTTGCATTTGTTTACAGTCCATACTCTGCATTGACTCTAAAACATATCTTTAAAACAATACTCAACATTTGCATAAGAAATTGAGTCGATGAATGGCGAGTGAGGACAACCTTCATTTTAACTATTCATAGACTTTTCTTTGTTTAGAATTTTGGAAAAATTTGAAAGATTGTTTTATGATATCTTTTGATAAATTTTGTAAATATCATTTTAGCCAATCCACCATATTGATTAGTTAGAACATATTGCTTCTTCAGTGACATTTTTTTCTAACAAGGTGCTGATATGGGTGAATAAGATCAAAAACATTCACAGCCAAAACATGACTAATTGAAAATATTAGTTGAAATTATGATACTAGTTGAAATTATAACATTTTTGTGATTTTAATAATTAATTTCTAGAAGTCTGAAAATCATGCTTTGCTTATTTTTAGTCATATTTGCAATACAACTTTCAGGTTAGTAGATTTCAGAAACTGAAAAAAACTAAATTTTTGGTTCTATCTTTCAGATTGCATCTAAAACACCACATTAGGGCTTGTAAGTATGCAGTAAGGAAAAGCAGAAATAATTTCTGATATTTTAGTTGACTAGTCAAGTTGACTGGCAATGGAAGGTTTTGCCTACCAAAGCCACCATTCAGTAAAGGCATTACCCGTTGACTAGCCATCATTTTAAGCCCTGGAGAAAATGCTTGCCTAAGCTATTAATTATTTTGTGGTTCAAGTGCTTTATCCCACTGAGTAAGTGGTTAAAAAATTCCAAAAATGACATTTCACTCACATTGTAAAGTTTTTCTGTTATAATCTATTCTCACACTCTTAATAAAAAATAACTGACACAAATATTAAAGAAAGATCGCAAAAACTTCTTCTGTATTCTCCATTTAGGTGAGCAATTTTTAGCCGATAGCTAAGTGGTTTATAACTTTTCTCAGATTAATTTTGATGTATTACTAAGCAATGATGAATGAGAGTGATCAATTGCCTCAATCGGCAAGCCCTGCTCAATGTGATGATGAATGCTTGGGTATTAATGAGTAAGTCTTTATCCATACTCCACATAATTACAAAATGCAACTGTCAATATCAAACGTGGTTTGAATTACATAGCTAGCTAAATCCATTTACATGCCTAAGGCCCACTGGAGCCAGTTTCTGTAGTGTTAAGCAGATGAGAGTCATTAACTCCCCCTGTATGGGACACTAATACATCCCAGGTTAGCCCCCATGCAGAAGCTGGTACTCATTTTACCGACCTTGGGAGGTCAACTTTGGCAGAAAAGAAGGTCACACAAATATTCAATACTCGGCTGAGCCAGGGTTTGAATCTGGGACCTTGTGGTTAGATGGCAGAGATCTTACCACTGCACCAACCAAGCTGCCGTTATAATCTTGACTAATTCTCATAATATTTATAACTTTTATTCATGAGCAATTGGGATGATGTAAAGAAGTCAGAAGTCATATGATGGATATCAATACCTGTGAGGATATGGAAAATATGTTATGAAAAGCCAAATTCTCCCAAACTGCTTATAGACAAAGTATGGAGCTCAGTTGGCAGAATTTACCAATACATCATTTGTTGTGCTTTGGGCTTAAAGTTGCCAAGTCCCACATAATAAGCATGGGACTCACGTATTAAACTGTTACCTCACACTTGTCTCACACCTAGAAAAAAAAACTCACATAATCTCACGCATTTTTAAAAGTTAGCCAAAACTTTACTTAAATGCAAGTGTTTGTGTCACTGAATAAATTTTGGAGTACATCTTCACATTCTAACATGTATACCCAGCCACTGTCTATAGAACCTTTTAGTGCTATTTAGAGTTGCCTTAAACCTATCTAATTTGCTATTATTTTAATTAAAATGCTGTCAGTCTAAGACAAAATTGATGTAATTCCAGTTTTACTGTACAGCTGAGTATAGCATGTGAAGTTTCAAAGAAATCTCACACCCAACATTCTTAGCTATGTAAGGACTTAGTCTCATACAAAAAATTATAAGTATATAACTTGGGCAATCAGTGGGATACATTTTTAAAATATGTTTAATAAACCGATCTGTTGAACAGATCAGTTTATTAAACATAGTTTTTAAAAATAAAAAATAAAAATTATAAGTCACTGGAATAATTCTCAGTAAAACATTAATGTCTATACCTTGTCTATAAATGTAAATATGTAATGCAAAAAATATTTTTCTAAAAAGAAACATTTTCAACTCAAAGTAGATAGTTTTTAAAAAACTATTTAATGCATCGTCGAGTAGATTCAAACTTGAAGTAATGTTGATAAATGAATTATCATTGCCGTAGGAATTTGTAAAAGCTGACGTTTCGAGCATTAGCCCTTCGTCAGAGCATCTCAAATGTTTTCAACCACTTGGGTCATCATCAGGTTAAAATTATTCTAGGCAAAGAAGAGAAACTAAGTATTTATAGACCCTATCGAAAAATGGCAGCTATTTTAATATTCTTTTGTCTATATTCAAATTAGCCTTACTAGCCTCGTCTCGAGTAACATATTCTTTTGAAAGTTTAACACAAGGACTTGGCTAGAAAGGCTAATTTGAATATACACAAACGAATACTAAAATAGCCGCCATTTTTCGATAGGGTCTCTTCAAAATAAGTTTTGTCTCTTTGTGTAAATTAGAAATAGTCGTCAAACGTACCTAATAAATCATTGTCATCGTCATTGAGTTTTTGAACCGGTTTGCAAATCAATTCGTGTTACGAACGCAACACATTTTCCCTGAAAACGCGACTGATGAATGGTTTTTAGATTTTTAAAAAAGATTTTACGCATTCCGTGTATTTTTGTTCTTAACGTCCATGCCTTCCGCCGTGACGTGGTCTGTTCGTGCGTAACGCTGATAAATAAATGTATGGTTTTGGTATCGGCTTTATTTTGTTCTCGCTCGCGGCGGGCTAAATTGTCTACAATTTCTAAACAATAATCTCACATTGTATTTCATGTCTTGGCTAAAGAGCCACCCTTGATATCGACCAGGCTTTGAAATACCCTTAAAGAAATTCATAGGAGCCACAAGAAAACTTTTTCGATTGAAAGACTTTCCCTCCTTTTTTAGGGGTTATTCATTTTTGTGGCTACTGCGTCATTCGTTTTGTGGCTACTGCGTCATTGTAGCTACTGCGTCATTCGTTTTGTGGCTACTGCGTCATTCGTTTTGTGGCTACTGTGTCATTCGTTTTGTGGCTACTGCGTCATTGTCGCTACTGCGTCATTCGTTTTGTGGCTACTGTGTCATTCGTTTTGTGGCTACTGCGTCATTGTAGCTACTGCGTCATTCATTTTGTGGCTACTGCGTCATTGTAGCTACTGCGTCATGTCATCGTCCAGGTAAGTGAGTCCGTAACACAAGAACAGGAAGCCTAGGCAAGTCACCAAATAACACAGGAAACCCGCAAAACTTCGAAACATCGATTAGAATCAATCAACTGTCAGCCGATATACTTCCCAGTTCTCCACGTAAATAAGTGATGTGACTATTAAAAAAATTCTAAACTAGATTCACAAGGTTTTCTTAACTATAATTTCTTCAAATTCTCTGTCAGTTGTAATGTCTCGTTCAAGTCCCTGTCGCGTGATAGCTACTGCGCCTGGCAAAAGTCATACGCAAAACAACAAATTAAAATCAATGTTTTAAAACAAAATTAACACGGATTTCCACCCCTCCTTAAACTATACTTTTTCGTCTGATCCCCCACTTCCCTAATTTTTAGGGGATAACCTCCTGTTTAGATTCCAATTTCATGATGGCTCCCCTAAATTTTACTAGTCTCCTTCC